>CM067636.1:0-18633 GCA_034336665.1 Luscinia megarhynchos | reverse complement strand
GTGACTGTAACTCCTGAGGCAAGTAAGATGGCAGTGTTTAGGAGGGGAACGTCTATTGGATCTAGGGGTTTAATTCCAACGGGGGGTCATTGGCCTCCTAGTTCTGGGGTGGGGGCTAGGCTTGAGTGGAAGAATGCTCAGAAGAATCCCAGGAAGAAGAAAGCTTCTGATGTGATAAATAGGACTATGCCGTATCGTAGGCCTTTTTGGACGGTGGGAGTGTGATGTCCTTGGAAGGTACTTTCGCGTACGATATCACGTCATCATTGGAATATGACTAGGATAGTGGAGATAAGACCAATGATTAGGAGTCGGGGGGAGTTGTAGTGGAATCATATGGTTAGGCCTGAGGTAGTGAGCAGGGCGGCGGCTGCTCCGAAAATAGGTCATGGGCTGGGGTCTACTATGTGATAAGAGTGTGCTTGGTGTGCCATTGGTGTTAGATGTTTTCTTGTAGGTAGAGGCTGAGTAGTAGGACGAAAACGTAGGCTTGGATTATGGCTACTGCTACTTCTAGGATGGTTAGGAGTAGCAGGACTAGTAGGGCTAGCAGGGATACTGCTGGTATTGTTGAGAATAGGGCTATTGTAGCGGTGGAGATAAGTTGGATGAGGAGGTGGCCTGCTGTGAGGTTGGCAGTTAGGCGAACGCCTAGTGCTAGGGGGCGGATGAGGAGGCTTGTTGTTTCGATTATGATCAGGGCTGGGATCAGAGGTGTGGGGGTGCCTTCTGGTAGAAGGTGGCCTAAAGAGGCGGAGGGTTGGTTTCGTAGGCCTGTTAGGAGGGTGGCAAGTCATAGTGGGAAAGCTAGGGCTAGGTTTATGGATAGTTGGGTAGTGGGTGTGAATGTATAGGGTAGTAGACCTAGGAGATTGATTAGCAGGAGGAAGATTATTAGGGATGTTAGGATTAAGGCTCATTTGTGTCCTTTTTTGTGGAGTGGTATTATCAGTTGTTTTGTGGTTAGGTTAATGAATCATAGTTGGAGGGTTGAAAGTCGGTTGGTGATTCATCGATTGCCTGGAGATGGAAGGAGGAGGGCTGGAAATACTATTGAAATTAGGATTAGGGGGATTCCTAGTAGGGAGGGACTTGAGAATTGATCGAAGAAGCTTAGGTTCATGGTCAGGTTCAGGGAGTGGTTTTGGGGATTGTAGGTGCTTTGCTGGATGGGGGGTTTATTGTAATAAATGTAAGTAGTTTAGGTTGGATAATTAGGGAGAAGGTAAGTCATGAAGTAAGCATGATAAAAAATCAAGGGTTTGGATTTAGTTGAGGCATATCATTAAGGAGGGATTAGCCCTCTTTCTCTAGCTTAAAAGGCTAGTGCTGATCCATAGCTTCTTAATGATTAGGAAGATAATAGAGAGGATCAGTTCTCGAAGTTAGCTAGGGGGGTGGATTCGACTACAATTGGTATAAAACTGTGGTTGGCTCCGCAGATTTCTGAGCACTGTCCGTAGTATACTCCAGGACGAGAGGCAAGGAAGGAGGTTTGGTTGAGGCGTCCTGGAATTGCGTCGGTTTTTACACCGAGGCTTGGGACGGCTCATGAATGGAGTACGTCGTCAGCGGTGACGATGACTCGGATTTTGGATTCTGTGGGTACGATGACGCGATGGTCGACTTCTAGTAAGCGGAAATGTCCTAGTGGGAGGTCTGATGTGGGGATTATGTAGGAGTCGAATGTGAGGTCTTTGAAGTCGGTGTACTCGTATGATCAGTATCATTGGTGTCCGATAGCTTTTAGAGTTAGGTCTGGTTCGTTTACCTCGTCCATTATGTAGAGGATTCGTAGAGAGGGGAGGGCGAGTATAATTAGGACTGCGGCTGGTAGAATTGTTCAAACGAGCTCGATCTCTTGTGCGTTGACAGTACTTGAAGATAGTTTTTCTGTAAGCATCAGAGCTAGCAGGTATAGTACTAGGCTGCAAATGGCAAGGGCAACCATTAGAGCGTGGTCGTGGAATTGTACTAGTTCTTCTATGATAGGGGATGAAGCGTCTTGGAAACCGAATTGTGAGTGGTTGGCCATTTTTGGGTGGAGGTGTACAGGAGTTTCACCTGTAATTTAGCCTTGACAAGGTTATGTAATTGTTTTACTAACACCTCTATGAGAAAGAAGCATAAGTGGTTTATATGCGGTTGGCTTGAAACCAACATATGGGGGTTCGACTCCTTCCTTTCTTGTACTTGAACAAAGGCTGGTTCTTCAAAGGTATGGAATGGAGGGGGGCAGCCATGAATTCATTCGATATTAGTGCTTGTCAGTTCTGGTTGGAGTGCTTTGCGTTTTGATGCAAAGGCTTCTCAAATGATGAAAATTAACATGATAATGGCTGTTAGGGAGATTAGTGATCCGATAGAGGAAATAGTATTTCACAGTGTGTAGGCATCTGGGTAGTCAGAGTATCGGCGTGGCATGCCGGCTAGGCCTAGGAAGTGTTGGGGGAAGAAGGTTAGGTTAACGCCTACGAACGTTACGCCGAAGTGGGCTTTAGCTCATGTGGAGTGAAGGGTGTAACCGGTGAATAGTGGGAATCAGTGTGTAAAGCCTGCTAGGATTGCAAATACTGCGCCTATTGATAGGACGTAGTGGAAGTGGGCTACTACATAGTAGGTGTCGTGTAGGGCAATATCTAGTGAAGAGTTAGCTAGTACGATTCCTGTTAGACCTCCAATGGTAAATAGGAAAATGAATCCTATCGC
This sequence comes from Luscinia megarhynchos, assembly GCA_034336665.1. Classification (NCBI taxonomy): domain Eukaryota; kingdom Metazoa; phylum Chordata; class Aves; order Passeriformes; family Muscicapidae; genus Luscinia; species Luscinia megarhynchos. Next base: position 15,924 of record CM067636.1, on the reverse strand, counting down.
TCATAGTATAGGTGGGTCTCATTTGATTGTACCTCCGTGTAGGGTTGCTAGTCAGCTGAATACTTTAATTCCCGTTGGAATAGCGATGATTATAGTTGCGGATGTGAAGTATGCTCGGGTATCTACATCCATGCCTACTGTGAACATGTGATGGGCTCAGACGATGAAGCCTAGGAATCCGATGGATAGTATGGCTCATACTATTCCTATATAACCAAATGGTTCTTTTTTTCCTGCGTAGTAGGCTACGACGTGAGAAATGATTCCGAAACCTGGGAGGATTAGGATGTATACTTCTGGGTGTCCGAAGAATCAGAAGAGGTGTTGGTAGAGGACAGGGTCTCCTCCTCCTGCGGGGTCGAAGAAGGTGGTGTTTAGGTTGCGGTCAGTGAGGAGCATAGTGATGCCAGCGGCAAGGACTGGGAGAGATAGGAGGAGGAGCACTGCAGTGATTAGGACTGATCAGACGAATAGAGGGGTTTGATATTGTGAAAGGGCAGGGGGTTTTATGTTGATGGCTGTTGTGATGAAGTTAATAGCGCCTAGGATTGAGGAAATGCCTGCTAGGTGAAGGGAAAAAATGGCTAGGTCTACTGAGGCTCCGGCGTGGGCTAAGTTTCCTGCAAGGGGTGGGTAAACAGTTCATCCTGTTCCCGCTCCTGCTTCAACTGTGGAAGAAGCCAGAAGGAGAAGGAAAGATGGGGGGAGGAGTCAAAAGCTTATGTTATTTATTCGGGGGAATGCTATGTCTGGAGCTCCGATTATTAGTGGAACCAGTCAGTTTCCGAAACCTCCGATTATAATTGGTATAACTATGAAGAAGATTATTACGAAAGCATGGGCTGTGACGACTACGTTGTAAATTTGGTCGTCCCCTAGTAAGGCGCCTGGTTGGCCTAGTTCTGCTCGAATAAGGAGGCTTAGGGCGGTACCCACTATTCCGGCTCATGCGCCGAAGATTAGGTAGAGGGTGCCAATGTCTTTGTGGTTGGTTGAGAATAGTCATCGGTTAATGAATGTCACAGGTAAGATGGCTGAGTGTGTAAGCGTTAGGCTGTAGTCCTTTTTACAGAGGTTCAATTCCTCTTCTTATCGGCCCTGTAGTGAAATTCATGGTGGGTTGCAAGCTCATCGATGCGCGTTAATTGCGTGCCGGGGTCTTAGGCAGAAGCCTGTTGGTTTGGGCATATAGCTGTTAACTATAGTGTTGTGGGATCGAAGCCCATCTGTCTAGTGTTAAGATTCTAGCTTAATTAAAGTATCTGGGTTGCATTCAGAGGATGCAGGGTAATGTCCTGCGAATCTTAGCAGAAACTAAGAGGGTCTAACTCTTGTTTAAGGCTTTGAAGGCCTTCGGTTTAAGGTGATCCTAAGTTTCTTAGACAATGGAGAGGAGTATGGGGGATACAGGCAGGAGGGTGATGGATATGGTGACCATAGTAGCTACTAGTATGCTGGTTGGCTTGTTAGTGTGTCATTGTTTTATGTGGTTGGTGGTGTGTGGGGGGAGGGTGATTGTTGCACAATATGCTAGGCGAAGGTAGAAGAATAGGCTTAGTAAAGAGAGGAGGGCGATAATGGTTGCGGCTGGAGCTATTTCTTGTTTAGTCAGTTCTTGGATAATTAGTCATTTGGGGAGGAACCCTGTTAAGGGGGGCAGGCCTGCAAGGGAGAGAAGGGCTAGTATTAGGGTTGCGCTTAGTGCTGGAGTTTTTGTTCATGTGGTTATTAGAGTGGATAGGCTTAGGGTGTTGATTGAATTTAGGGTTAGGAAAACAGCTGTAGTTATTAGAGCGTATAAGTAGAAGTTTAATAAGGCTAGTTTAGGGCTATAGACGATGATGATGGCTATTCAGCCTAAGTGGGAAATGGATGAGAAGGCTAGGATTTTTCGGGTTTGTGTTTGGTTTAGTCCTGTTCATCCTCCTAGGGCTGCAGAGAGAATGGCTATGGTAACTAGTAGGGTTGGGTTTAGTGTTTGGGAGGTTATGAAAAGTAGGGTTATTGGGGGGAATTTTATGGCTGTGGATAGAAGAAGGCCGGTGATTAGAGAAGTGCCTTGGAGCACTTCGGGGAATCAAAAGTGAAAGGGAGCTAGCCCTAATTTCATTGCAATGGCTGTGGTTAGGATTAGGCATGATGTGGGGCAAGTTAATTGGGTAATGTCCCATTGTCCGGTTTGTCATGCGTTAGTCATACTAGAGAATAGGAGTAAGGTAGAGGCGGCTGCTTGAACCAGGAAGTATTTAGTTGCAGCTTCGATGGCTCGTGGATGGTGGGATTTTGAGATTAAGGGAAGGATAGCTAAAGTGTTGATTTCAAGTCCGGCCCAGGCCATAATTCAGTGGTTGCTTGAGATTGTAATGGTAGTTCCCAGGAGTAGGCTGATGGTAAAGATTAGTATTGCTTGGGGGTTCATTAGCAGGGGAAGGGGTTAAACCATCATTTTCGGGGTATGGGCCCGATAGCTTATTTAGCTGACCCTACTAGAAAATAATATAAGGGGAGTATGGAGGATTTTGATTTCTCTAGTGTAGGTTCGATTCCTACTTTTCTAAGGTCTAGGAAATGAGAGGGTTGGTATACCTCTGTGTTCACTTTATCATAGTGATCCTTAGGTCTCAGGCACATTTCCTGGTTGGCCTTAGGTATGGGGGTAGGCCTGCATAGCAGATTGGTATGCTGGTGTGTCAGAGACATAGGGCAAGTGTAAGTGGTAGGAAGTTTTTTCATAGTAAGTGTATTAGTTGATCATATCGGAATCGTGGGTAGGAAGCACGGATTCATAGGAAGCCCGCTGATAGTAGTAAGGCTTTCGTGGCTAGGATTATGGGGTATAGCTCTTGAGGGGGGTTAAGTATACTTGGGTTGAAGAACAGGATAGCAGTTAATGTGTTCATGAGTATGATGTTTGCATATTCAGCTAGGAAGAATAGGGCAAAAGGTCCTGCTGCATATTCTACGTTAAATCCTGAGACTAGTTCGGATTCTCCTTCTGTCAGGTCGAAAGGAGCTCGGTTAGTCTCAGCGAGAGTGGAGACGTATCACATCATGGCTAGTGGTCAGCAGGGGAAAATCAGGTATAGGGGTTCTTGGGTAACTGCGAGGGTGCTGAGGGTGTAGTTGCCGCTGAGTAGAATTACAGAGAGTAGGATGATGGCTAGGGTTACTTCATAAGAGATAGTTTGGGCTACTGCCCGCAGTGCTCCGATTAGAGCATATTTTGAGTTTGAGGCTCACCCCGACCATAGAATAGAGTATACTGCTAGGCTTGATATGGCTAGGAGGAATAATATACCTAGGTTTAGGTCCGCGAGTGAGAATGGCAGGGGGAGTGGGGTTCAGATGGAAATTGCAAGTAGAAGGGCTAGTATGGGGGTTATGATGAACAGGACAGGGGAAGATGTTGACGGGCGGATGGGCTCTTTGATGAATAGTTTCACTCCATCTGCTAAAGGCTGGAGTAGCCCGTGAGGTCCAACAATGTTTGGGCCTTTCCGACCTTGCATGTAGCTTAGGATCTTACGTTCAACTAATGTTAGGAAGGCTACTGCAATTAGAATGGGAAGCGCGTAGGAAAGGGCTATGATGAGGTTGATTAGGAGAGGGTAGTTGGTCATGGGGAAGCTAGGGAGAGGATTTGAACCTCTGAGTTAAAGGACTTAAGCCTTTTGCATTTGCCGAGCTCTGCCACGCTAGCTGAGGCCCTTTTCTAGGGTTTGGTGGTACGTGATAGCCTTTTGTGGTTAAGTTGGTTTCATCACTTAAGGCGAAGGCTTGCTAGTGGTATTGGCCTTGCTTTTCCTATCCTTTCGTACTGGGAAGAGCTCATCATAGATAGAAACCGACCTGGATTGCTCCGGTCTGAACTCAGATCACGTAGGACTGTTAATCGTTGAACAAACGAACCCTTAGTAGCGGCTGCACCACTAGGATGTCCTGATCCAACATCGAGGTCGTAAACCTCCTTGTCGATATGGACTCTTAAAGGAGATTGCGCTGTTATCCCTGGGGTAGCTTGGTCCATTGATCAATTATATTGGGTCTGGGTGCTATTCGCACGTTGAGGAGTTGCTCTCAGTCTAGAGGTAAGGTCTAGTTTTTGGAGGATTTGTTTTTCTCCAAGGTCGCCCCAACCGAAAAAGTGCAGGCCAGTGGCTTATGTGATAGTGAGCCCAGTGGGTGTTTATGTAATTTGGGGTGGCTGCTGATTTTGAAGTTCCACAGGGTCTTCTCGTCTTATGGGTTTATCCCTGCTTTTGCACAGGGAGATCAATTTCACCGATTGCCTGCAAGAGACAGTTAAGACCTCGTTTAGCCATTCATACTAGTCTCGATTTATGGGACAATTGATTGCGCTACCTTTGCACGGTTAGGATACCGCGGCCGTTAAACGTCAGGTCACCGGGCAGGCATCACCTTCAATACTTGCTTTGGTTTGCTGAAGGCTATGTTTTTGGTAAACAGTCGGGCCTTGATGGTTTGCCTAGTTCCTTTTGCAGGTTTTAATCTTTCTTAATGGACGCTCCTCTGTCGGGTTAACAATGTGTTTAATACTCTGCTTGTTGAATTAGTCGTATATTGGGGATTTGTTAATAATGTGTGGATGTAAGCTTGCGTCGTAGAGGGAGGACCCTGGTTACTCATTCTAGCATTAATTCTCCTATCTGGTTATAGGTTAGCCTGTTAGTGAGGAGGGATTCATAATGTTCATATATTTTTAGGTACGGAGCTTTAACGCACTCTTTGTTGATGGCTGCTTAAGGGCCCACAATCAGGTTTTGTAAGGGTTATTTATCCGCTCGTGGAGATTGTATTCTTTTTTAAAGGAGCTGTACCCCCTTTAAATAGTCCTTAATTCGTCTCATTAGGGTTCTTGGTTTCCTTGGAGGAGAATTAAGAATGAACTAAGATTCGTTTCACAGGCAACCAGCTATCACCCAGCTCGATTGGCTTTTCACCTCTACCCACAAGTCATCCCACTCTTTTGCAACAGAGACGGGTTCGCTCAAGATAGCTGCTCATGGGTAGCTCGCTTAGGTTTCGGGGTGGCAAGCTTAAATTCATTTTGCTTGGTTTTTCTTGCTAGACCATGATGCAAAAGGTACAAGGGTTGATCTTTGCTGTTTATAGCTTGGCTTGTTCATTGTTATTTCATCTTTCCCTTACGGTACGTGGTCTCTATCGCTCCAATGGTGTCTTTTCTATCGCCTATACTGGGACTAGCAAATGCTTTGGTTGGGTTTAAATAGTAGCTTTGTTATTCCAGGTCAATGTATGTTGGGCTAGAGTTTGGCATCAAGACGATCTGGTACAAGCAGATATCTTTCAGGCGTAAGCTGAATGCTTTTGTTAAAGCTACGTCTTGGTTGTCTAAGTACACCTTCCGGTACACTTACCTTGTTACGACTTACCTCCTCTCCGGCTGGTTAGCTTATTAGGTATGGGGTGTGTTGGTCGCCTGCGAGGAGGGTGACGGGCGGTATGTACGTGCTCCAGAGCCGGTTTAAAGAGGGCTCAATTGTCCCACTTTACTGCTAAATCCTCCTTCCAGAGACAGTTTCATGTCCCTTTGCCGTATGTTCTAACTTAGAAAATGTAGCCCATTGCTTCCATTCCATAGGCTATACCTTGACCTGTCGTACTAGCGTTGTGGGGCTATTGCGCTCACTGTTGGGCTGTCAAGGAAGGTGAGCTGGCGACGGCGGTATATAGGCTGTTTTTGGCAAGAAATGGTCAGGTAATATCGTGGATCATCGATTACAGAACAGGCTCCTCTAGGTGGGTGTGGGGCACCGCCAAGTCCTTAGAGTTTTAAGCGTTTGTGCTCGTAGTTCTCGGGCGGATGTTCAGGTAAGGTAGAACACCAAGATTTAGGGCCAGGCATAGTGGGGTATCTAATCCCAGTTTGGGCCCTGGCTTTCGTGGAATTCAATTAATCGTTGTTCTAAGATCTTCTTTGAGGATGGAGGCCTTATGGGCATCTTGGGCTTATGACAGCTCAGCTGCTTTTTAGTCTTAGCTACTTGGATAACATGTGTCCACTCTTTACGCCGTTATAACGTTGATTTGAGTCTCCTGTATGACCGCGGTGGCTGGCACAGGATTTACCGACTCTGAGGCTTGCTATGGCTAAGTCAAGTTTACACTCATTGCTTAATATTAACTACTGCTGAGAATCCGTGGGGACGTGGCAATTGCTAGGCGTCTTGGGCTACGGTAATGGTGTGCCTGATGCCCGCTCCTATCTACTTGGGGTTCCAAGGTGTCCAGGGCATACGCACTGGGGCGCGGATACTTGCATGTATAAACCTAGCAACAACCAACAGTAAGGTTAGGACTAAGTCTTTTGTCCTTGGGTGCGGGTGGCAGCCGTCTTGACATCTTCAGTGTCATGCTTTTTGTAAGCTACAGGGACGTTGGATGGAGTGGTGTTTGTTTTTGTTTTGTTTTAATTGGAGTTTGATTTGTTAGGGGGATGGCAGTTAGTGGGGGGAAAAGGTAGGGTGTTTGGGGTTGGTGATGGTTTGTTTTTATGGTATGATTGTTAGTTTGTTTAGTTTGGTTGAGTGGGTGGAAGGTGGAGGAAAGTTTGTTGTTGGTGAAGTGATGGCAAATGTTTTGTTTTTTGTAGGGAAGTTTACTTAAATATTTTGATAAATTAAACGAAAATGTCATGATAAAAAGAAACGAACGCATCAAAACGTATGGAAATCACAGTTTAGGTGTAAGTCTCTAGGAAAGGAAGATAAAGTAAGCATGTCCGGTAAGCATTGCATTATCCTGCTACTTAAGAGGGAAATAGCCTCCCCCTCGTGAATGGGGTCAAAGTGCATCAGTATTCGAGTATGCGACGGGTTATACGATGAAACCATGACAAATTAAGCGGTTTCGGTGAACGATAGTCAGGCGCACATGTGATGGACATGTCAAGAGGAAGATAACTCCTGCTACGCACTTGAAGGGTTTATTGAAAGGACCCCCCAGAGAAAAAGCGCAGGACGGTCGGAATGCCGCGATTACGAGACAGAGGGAGGAGTATTCATCCGACCACTTGTATCTGTGAAGAGCGAGAAAGAAGGAATGAATCAAGTTATGGCCCTGAAATAGGAACCAGTGGCGCAAAAGAGCAAGTTGGGCTAGGGTGTAGGGGGATGTTATGTCCTTGAAGCCAATAACCGAAGGTATAACTGACACGGGGTAGCTCGGTTCTCGTGAGAAACACGATCAATAGATAACCAGGTTCTCTGGCTTGGGAGTTCCTGAAAGGGTTTGGCAGGGAATAGTACCTTGGAGGTGGGCGAATTCAACAGACTAGGTGAATTCAAAGGTATACTGGGACATTATACGTATATTGAGTGAAGTTTAGGTATAAATTAGCAGTATCGATCTTAAGCGACGCCGGCGGCTTTTGCCAGAGGCAGGATCACTTGGGTTATTATGCCCCTGAAACAAAGATGTTCCTAGACCCGGAAAATCACGAACATTATCTCTTTGGGCTAAATGTTTGAGTTAAATTGGCATAGCATACCCGTATGGCGTGGAGTATCCTACATTATAGTAGTGTCTGATGGGGCAAAAATACCCGATGCAGAGAGTACATACCCTGTAAAGCATGAGAAAAACATGCGGGGGGGGGAAGGGGGGGGAGGTTCCTGTAGTTAAAGTATTGATAACAGCGGCGTTTCAGGTCGCTAGTCCTGGAGAAAGGCCGGGCGGGAATTTATGATGCAGTTTGTTCTATTTTTAGGGGTATGTTTTGTTTTAGGGGGGCTGGCAGTCGCCTCCAACCCTTCTCCTTATTATGGGGTGGTAGGGCTGGTTTTGGCGTCTGTTGCTGGGTGCGGTTGATTGGTTAGTTTAGGGGTTTCTTTTGTGTCTTTGGTGCTGGTTATGGTATATCTTGGGGGGATGTTGGTGGTGTTTGTTTATTCGGTGTCGTTAGCAGCGGAGCCTTATCCTGAGGCTTGAGGGGATTGGGGAGTTGTTGGGCAAGGTTTAGGGATGTGCTTGGTTGTTATGGTGGGAATTATAGTGGCGGGGGGGGTGGAGTCTCTGGGGGATAGTGGAACGGTTGATAGCGGGGGGTTATCTTCGGTTCGATTGGATTTTAGTGGAGTAGCTGTTCTTTATTCGTGCGGGGCGGGGCTGCTTTTGATTGGGGGATGAGGTTTGTTGCTGACTCTGTTTGTGGTGCTGGAACTTGTTCGGGGTCTATCTCGTGGGGCAATTCGGGCTGTTTAGGGGAGGGGAGGGTCAGAAAGTAGTTTAGTTGAAAATACCAGCTTTGGGAGTTGGTGAGGAAGGTTTGATTCCTTTCTTTCTGATGTGTGTGGTTGTTAGGGTGTTTGGGGTTGGTGATGGTTTGTTTTTATGGTATGATTGTTAGTTTGTTTAGTTTGGTTGAGTGGGTGGAAGGTGGAGGAAAGTTTGTTGTTGGTGAAGTGATGGCAAATGTTTTGTTTTTTGTAGGGAAGTTTACTTAAATATTTTGATAAATTAAACGAAAATGTCATGATAAAAAGAAACGAACGCATCAAAACGTATGGAAATCACAGTTTAGGTGTAAGTCTCTAGGAAAGGAAGATAAAGTAAGCATGTCCGGTAAGCATTGCATTATCCTGCTACTTAAGAGGGAAATAGCCTCCCCCTCGTGAATGGGGTCAAAGTGCATCAGTATTCGAGTATGCGACGGGTTATACGATGAAACCATGACAAATTAAGCGGTTTCGGTGAACGATAGTCAGGCGCACATGTGATGGACATGTCAAGAGGAAGATAACTCCTGCTACGCACTTGAAGGGTTTATTGAAAGGACCCCCCAGAGAAAAAGCGCAGGACGGTCGGAATGCCGCGATTACGAGACAGAGGGAGGAGTATTCATCCGACCACTTGTATCTGTGAAGAGCGAGAAAGAAGGAATGAATCAAGTTATGGCCCTGAAATAGGAACCAGTGGCGCAAAAGAGCAAGTTGGGCTAGGGTGTAGGGGGATGTTATGTCCTTGAAGCCAATAACCGAAGGTATAACTGACACGGGGTAGCTCGGTTCTCGTGAGAAACACGATCAATAGATAACCAGGTTCTCTGGCTTGGGAGTTCCTGAAAGGGTTTGGCAGGGAATAGTACCTTGGAGGTGGGCGAATTCAACAGACTAGGTGAATTCAAAGGTATACTGGGACATTATACGTATATTGAGTGAAGTTTAGGTATAAATTAGCAGTATCGATCTTAAGCGACGCCGGCGGCTTTTGCCAGAGGCAGGATCACTTGGGTTATTATGCCCCTGAAACAAAGATGTTCCTAGACCCGGAAAATCACGAACATTATCTCTTTGGGCTAAATGTTTGAGTTAAATTGGCATAGCATACCCGTATGGCGTGGAGTATCCTACATTATAGTAGTGTCTGATGGGGCAAAAATACCCGATGCAGAGAGTACATACCCTGTAAAGCATGAGAAAAAACATGCGGGGGGGGGAAGGGGGGGGAGGTTCCTGTAGTTAAAGTATTGATAACAGCGGCGTTTCAGGTCGCTAGTCCTGGAGAAAGGCCGGGCGGGAATTTATGATGCAGTTTGTTCTATTTTTAGGGGTATGTTTTGTTTTGGGGGCTGGCAGTCGCCTCCAACCCTTCTCCTTATTATGGGGTGGTAGGGCTGGTTTTGGCGTCTGTTGCTGGGTGCGGTTGATTGGTTAGTTTAGGGGTTTCTTTTGTGTCTTTGGTGCTGGTTATGGTATATCTTGGGGGGATGTTGGTGGTGTTTGTTTATTCGGTGTCGTTAGCAGCGGAGCCTTATCCTGAGGCTTGAGGGGATTGGGGAGTTGTTGGGCAAGGTTTAGGGATGTGCTTGGTTGTTATGGTGGGAATTATAGTGGCGGGGGGGGTGGAGTCTCTGGGGGATAGTGGAACGGTTGATAGCGGGGGGTTATCTTCGGTTCGATTGGATTTTAGTGGAGTAGCTGTTCTTTATTCGTGCGGGGCGGGGCTGCTTTTGATTGGGGGATGAGGTTTGTTGCTGACTCTGTTTGTGGTGCTGGAACTTGTTCGGGGTCTATCTCGTGGGGCAATTCGGGCTGTTTAGGGGAGGGGAGGGTCAGAAAGTAGTTTAGTTGAAAATACCAGCTTTGGGAGTTGGTGAGGAAGGTTTGATTCCTTTCTTTCTGATGTGTAACTCTAAGAAGAGGTAAAGTCTTCAATCTTTGGCTTACAAGACCAATGTTTTTATAAACTATTAGAGTGGATTAGAGGTTTAGTATTTTGTTCTCTAGTGTGGCTGCAAGTGGGAATAGGACGAGGATGATTGTGAAGTAAGATAGGGAGGCTAGTTGTCCGATAATGATGAATGGGTGTTCGACTGGTTGGCTCCCTACTCAGGTTAGGATGAGTAGATTGGCGACTAGGGCTCAGAATAGAATTTGAGAGATGGGTCGGAAAGTTAGTGAGCGTTGTTTTGATGTGTGAAGTAGTGGGGCTAAGAATAGGACTAGGACTGAGGCTGCTAGGGCTAGTACACCTCCTAGTTTGTTTGGAATGGATCGTAGGATGGCGTAGGCAAATAGGAAGTATCATTCAGGTTTAATGTGGGGTGGTGTGGCTAGTGGGTTGGCTGGTGTGAAGTTTTCTGGGTCTCCTAGTAGGTTGGGTGAGAATAGGGCTAGGGAGACTAGTAGGATTAGTATGAGTGCGAATCCTAGGATGTCTTTCGTGGAATAGTATGGGTGGAATGGGATTTTATCGCAGTCTGCGGGGATGCCTAGTGGGTTATTTGAGCCTGTTTCGTGTAGGAATGTGAGGTGGACTAGTGTGAGGCTTGCGATGAGGAATGGGAGTAGGAAGTGTAGGGCAAAGAATCGAGTTAGTGTGGGGTTGTCTACTGAGAATCCTCCTCAGGCTCATTCTACTAGTGTTTGGCCGATGTATGGGATTGCTGAAAATAGGTTGGTGATTACTGTAGCGCCTCAGAATGATATTTGTCCTCAGGGCAGAACGTAGCCTACGAAGGCAGTTGCTATTAGTATTAGGAGGAGGATGACCCCTACGTTTCAGGTTTCTTTGTTTAGGTAAGAGCCGTAGTAGAATCCTCGGCCGATGTGGAAGTAGATGCAGATGAAGAAGAATGAGGCTCCGTTTGCGTGGAGGTTTCGGATTAGTCAACCGAACTGTACGTTTCGGCATGTGTGAGCTACTGAATTGAAAGCTAGGGATGTGTCTGCTGTGTAGTGGGTGGCGAGTAACAGACCGGTGATGATTTGTGTGATTAGGCAGATGCCTAGTAAGGATCCGAAGTTTCATCAAGCAGAAATGTTTGATGGGGTAGGGAGGTCAATTAGGGCGTCGTTGATGGTTTTGAATAGTGGGTGATTTTTACGAAGATTGAGGGCCATTAGTTGGTTCTGTGTAGGGATATAAGGATAATGAGGATGGATAGGGCGAAGGATCCTAGGTAGGCTTTGATTAATCCAGAATGCAGGGTGGTGGCAGTTTTAGCTGCTATTGTTTGTAGGTTGGCTAGTCCTTCTGGGCCTAGAAGTTTGTATCAGGAAAGGTCGATTAGGTGGGAGGCGATGTTTTGGCCTGCGGTTAGGAAGTTTGTTGTGCTGAATCGGTGGATTAGTGGGTTGAAGTAGCCTAGTGAAGTGGAGAAGTTTGAAAGGGGTCCTTGTTTTGTGAGAATTATGGTTTGGGTTATTTTTGAGATTTCTAGGGCTATTAGGATACCTAGTACTGTGACGACTATAGCGGTGATTTTGATGTATAGAGGCATTGTTGTGGGTGGAGTTTTTGTTGGAAGGATGAATGAGGTGATGATGAATCCGGCTGTGATGCTGCCTAGTGCTAGGCGAGTGATTGAAGAGGTTACTGCAGGATTGTTTTCGTTTATTGGAGTTATTGGAGGGATGCGTACGAAGCCGGCTTGTACTAGTACAGTTATTCGGATAGTGTATACTGCAGTGAATGATGTGGCTAGGAGTGTTAGTAGGAGAGCTCAGGCGTTTAGGTATGATGTGTTAAGGCATTCGATGATTTGGTCTTTTGAGTAAAATCCTGCAAGGAATGGGGTTCCTATTAGGGCTAGGTTGCCGATGGTTAAGCATGAGGTGGTTGTTGGTAGTATTTTTTGGAGGCCTCCTATTTTTCGGATGTCCTGTTCGCCGTTGAGGTTGTGGATGATGGAGCCAGAGCAGAGGAATAGTATGGCTTTGAAGAATGCGTGGGTTGAAATGTGTAGGAAGGCTAGTTGGGGGAGGTTTAGTCCGATTGTTACTATTATAAGGCCCAGTTGGCTTGAAGTTGAGAAGGCAATGATTTTTTTGATGTCGTTTTGGGTGAGGGCGCAGGTGGCTGCGAATAGTGTGGATAGGGCTCCGAGGCAGAGGCATAGGGTAAGGGCTGTTTGGTTGTTGTTGAATAGAGGGTGGGTTCGGATGAGTAGGAAGATTCCGGCAACTACTATTGTGCTGGAGTGAAGTAGGGCTGATACGGGGGTTGGGCCTTCTATGGCGGCTGGGAGTCATGGGTGTAGACCGAATTGGGCGGATTTGCCTGTCGCAGCTAGGATGAGGCCTATAATGGGAAGTGTGGGTGCTTGGGATGTGGTAGAAATCTGTTGGATTTCTCAGGTGTTTATGGTGGAGGCTAGTCATGCTATGCAAAGGATAAGGCCGATATCTCCTACTCGGTTATATAGGATGGCTTGGAGGGCGGCGGTGTTGGCTTCTGCTCGTCCATGTCATCAGCTGATTAGGAGGAAGGACATGATTCCTACTCCTTCTCAGCCGATGAATAGGACAAAGAAGTTGTTGGCGATGATTAGGATGAGTATAGCGACTAAGAATAGTAGGAGGTAGGTGAAGAATTTCGTGATGTAGGGGTCTGATGCTATGTATCATGTTGCAAATTGTAGGATGGATCATGATACGAATAGGGCGATTGGGAAAAATGTAAGAGAGTAGAAGTCTATTTTTAGGCTGATAGGGATTTTGAAATTCATGATATATTTTCATTCTCATAGGGTGGTTAAGCTTTCTGTCCCTGAGTGGAGGTAAATTGTTATGGGCACTAGGCTAATTAGGAAGGAGGTTTTTACTGTGTTGGTGATGGTAGTTGGGGTGTTCTTAAGGTTGTTTGAGAGTAAGGGGAAAATGATAGGAGTGGATAGGGTTGCTAGGGTTAGTAGTATGAATGTGTTCAGGACTAGTGCTAGGTCCATTACTTTCACTTGGATTTGCACCAAGATGGATGGTTCCTAAGACCATTGGATTGCTATTATCCTTTGAAAGTAAGGGGGCTGAGGTTTTATACTCAGATGCAAGAGTTAGCAGTTCTTGTTGGTTAAACCTCCCCTCGGCAGGTAAGAAGATTTTAACTTCTATCTTTAGGATCACAGCCTAGTGTTTTGGGTTGAAACTATACTTGCATATGGGAGTGCCGGAGATAAGTTCGGGTTTTAGGATTAAGAGGATTATGGGGATTATGTGTAGGGCCATGAGGAGGTGTTCTCGGGTGGAAGAGTTTTGAATGGATGTGATGTGGGGTGGTAGGACGCCTCGTTGTGTAGTTATGAGTATGTATAGGGTGTATGAGGCGGTTAATAAGATTGCGGCCCCGGTGAAGATTAGTGTTAAGGAGGATCAGTTGAAAAGTGCGATTACAATGGTTAGTTCTGCTATTAGGTTGATAGTTGGGGGGAGTGCTATGTTTGCTAGGTTGGCCAGAAGTCATCAGGTGGCTATGAGGGGTAGTAGGGGTTGAAGGCCTCGGGCTAGTAGGAGGATGCGGCTGTGGGTTCGTTCATAATTGGTGTTGGCTAGGCAGAATAGTATTGAAGATGTTAATCCGTGTGAGATCATTAGGATTATTGCCCCTGAGAATGCTCATTGGGTTTGGATTATGGTTGCGGCTACAACTAGTCCTATGTGGCTGACGGATGAGTATGCGATTAGTGATTTTAGGTCTATTTGGCGTAGGCAAATTGCGCTGGTTATTAGAGCACCTCATAGGGCGAGGGTAATGAATGGGTAGTGGAGGTTGTTTGTTGATGGGTTTACTAGTAGGGTGATTCGTATAATGCCATATCCTCCTAGTTTTAGGAGCAGGGCGGCTAGTAATATTGATCCGGCAATTGGGGCTTCTACATGGGCTTTAGGTAATCATAGGTGTAAGCCATATAGGGGGGCTTTAACTATGAAGGCTATTAAGAGGGCTAGGCTTGATATCAGGCCTGTTCAAGAGTTTGAGATTGAGGGGTGGGAGAGCTTTAATAAGGGAAAGTAGAGGGTGCCGATCTGGTTGTGTAAGTGGAGGATGGCAATTAGTAGGGGAAGTGAGCTGGCTAAGGTGTAGAATAGAAGGTAGATACCAGCGCTCAGTCGTTCTGGTTGATTCCCTCATCGTGTGATAAGGATCAGGGTTGGAATTAGAGTGGCTTCAAATGCGATGTAAAATAATATTAGTTCTGAGGAGGAGAAGGCTATTAGGATTGATGGTTGAGCTAGAATTAGGGTTACGGCAAAGATTCGTTTGCGGATGGTGGGTTCTTGTTCTAGGTGGTTTTGGCTTGCCATGATTATGAGGGGTAGTAGTCAGCAAGATAGGACTAGTAGTGGGGAGGAAATTTGGTCGATGGAGGTTCATGGGGTTAGAGCTTTGCTGGGGTAATAGGTTGGGACTAATCATTGGAGGCTAATGGTTGCGATTAGTAGGCTGTGTGTGGTGATGTTGGTCCATAGGTGTTTGCATGGAGAGAGGATGGCTAGGGGAAGGAGTATTACAGTTGGTATAATAATTTTTAGCATCGTAGAAGGTTGAAGTTGTGGAGGTGGTCGGAACCGTGAGTTCGGGTGGAGGCTACTAGCAGTGCTAGTCCGACTCCTGCCTCGCAGGCGGAGAATGTTAGTATGAGGATTGGAAGGACTGTGGATGACGGTGCTTGTATTTGAATAGGTCATATGGTTAGGGCGATGAATATTGATAGTATTATGCTTTCTAGACAAAGTAGGGCTGAGATTAGGTGCGTTCGGTGAAAGGCTAGGCCTAGGCTGCTTAGGGTGAATGCTGCATAGAAGCTTAAGTGTAGGTGGGACATGAAGAAAGTTATAGGGTGTGTACTATAATTTGTTGAGCCGAAATCAACTGTCTTGGTTAGACTAACTTTCTGTTACTCTGCTCATTCTAGTCCTCCTTGGATTCATTCGTATACTAGGCCTAGGGTGAGGAGGAGGATTAGGACAGAGGTTCAAATTAGTGTAGTTGTGGGGGATTCAAGTTGTGTAGCTCATGGGAGGGGTAATAGGAGGGCGATTTCTAGGTCGAATAGTAGGAATAGGATTGCTACTAGGAAAAACCGGATTGAAAAGGGCAGGCGGGCGGAGCCTAATGGATCGAATCCACATTCGTATGGGGAGAGTTTCTCTTGATCTGGGTTTATTTGGGCTAGTCAAAAGTTTAGGGCGGTTAGGGCTATGCTTAGGATTAGGGATGCGGAAATTATAAACATAATTATGTTCATTGCTCTTCTCTGGATTTAAACCAGATTTAAAGGATTGGAAGTCGATTGTAATGAATATACTAGAAGAGCAAGATCCTCATCAGTAGATAGAAATGTAGAGGAATAGTCAAACAACGTCGACGAAGTGTCAGTATCATGCTGCTGCTTCGAAGCCGAAGTGATGGTTTGATGTAAAGTGGAATTTGATTAGGCGGAAGAGGCATACTAGTAGGAATGTGGAGCCAATGATTACGTGGAGGCCGTGGAATCCTGTGGCGACAAAGAATGTTGAGCCATACACTCCGTCTGCAATGGAGAATGGAGCTTCGTAGTATTCTATGGCTTGGAGTCCAGTAAAGTAGAAGCCTAGTAGGACTGTGAGGGTAAGGGCTTGAATTGCTTGTTTTCGATTAGCTTCTGTGATGCTGTGGTGGGCT
>JAPFBE010000997.1:0-16962 GCA_034336665.1 Luscinia megarhynchos | reverse complement strand
AGTAGGTCCCAGAGCCAAGAGATCCTGGGCTCGCTTTGTCCCCAGCCATTGAGATCCCAGATCCAGCAGATCCCAGTGCCTTGTCTCCCAGACCAGTAGATCCCAGGTGGGCACATGGCAGATCCCAGACCTGGCAGATCCCAGATCCAGTGAATCCCGCCCCAGCAGATCCCCAATCCGCAAAATCCCAGGTCTGGTGGATGCTGTCTTGACAGATCCCCAGATCCAGCGGATCTCTGATCCAGTGGGTCCCACCCCAACAGATCCCTGACTCAGAAATCCCAAACCCAGCAGACCCCTGATCCAGCAGATTACCAATCCAGTGGATCCCATCACAGCAGATCCCAGACCTGGCAGATCCCCAGATCCAGTGGACCCTGATCCCTGATGGATTCCTGATGGATCCAGCAGATTCCAGATCAGTCAGATCCCTCATCCAGTTGATCCTGCCCCAGCCAATTCCCAGATCTAGAAACCCCAAACCTGGCAGATCCAAGATCTATCAGATCCCTGATCCAGTGAATCCCATCCTAGCAGATCTCTGAAACCCTGAACCCAGCAGAACCCCTGATCCAGCAGAACCCTGATCCAGCAGATCCTGTCCCAGCAGATCCCAGATCCCCAGCAGATCCCAGACCTGGCAGATCTCAGGTCCAAGAATTCTCTGACCCCAGCAGATCCCAGACCCAGCAGATCTCAGGTCAGAAATCCTTCCCAGCAGATCCCATCGAGCAGATCCCAGATCCAAAGATCCCATCCCAGCTAAAAGATCCCAGATCCAGAAGATCAGATACAAGATCCCATTCCAGCAGATCCTAGATCCCCAGAAGATCCCATCCCAGCTAGATCCCCAGATCCAAAGGTCCCATCCCAGCTGATCCCAGATCCCAGCAGATCCCAGATCTCAGCAGATCCCATCCCAGCAGAACCCATCCCAGCAAATCCCAGATCCAAAGATCCAATCACCAAAGGTCCCATCCCAGCAGATCCCATCCCAGCAGATCCCCAGACCCCAAGATCCCATCCCAGCAGATCCCAGATTCAGAGATCCCATCCCAGCAGATCCCAGATCCAGAGATCCCATCCCAGCAGATCCCAGATTCAGAGATTCCATCCCAGCAGATCCCATCCCAGCAAATTCCAAATCCAAAAATCCCATTGCAGCAGATCCCATCCCAGCCAATCCCAGCAGATCCCCTTTGCCAATCACTTCATTAGCATCTCATTTGCATAAAATTCCCTCAATTCCCTCCCCTAAAAAACCCCCGGGGACCCTCCCCGTGTCCCTAATTCGCATCTAATTTGCATAAATGATGCCTAACAGTCCTAGGACCCTTCAAGGAACCTCCCATTGCTCCTCATTAGCATCTCATTGGCATAAAGAGCCCCTGATATTCCCAACCCCAACACTCCTCGTTAGCATCTCATTTGCATAGGAATGCCTTCATTTCCCAAAAATCTTCCAAAAACATTTCCTGAGATATGCCCACACTCCTAATTAGAATCTCATTAGCATAAACACACCAATAATCCCAATGCACTCCCTAATTATCATCCAATGAAGAGGAGCACCTCCAGTATTCTCAAAGGCCACACCCCTACTTAGCATTTCATTTGCATAAACACCCATAATCCCACCCCCACAGCCCTCATTAGCATATCGTTTGCATAATAACATCATTGATTCTCTCCTGTATCCTTAATTTGCATCTAATTTACATAAATGGTTACTAATGTCCTCAAAGTGCCACGCCCATCAATAGCATCTCATTTGCATAAAACTATTTCCCCCACAAAATCCCAGTCGGCCAATCAGGACACAGTACCATCAGATCCACCAATCCCCCATTGACGCCGTGGCTTGGCACCACCCACTTCAGCCATTTTGGGGGCGTGGTTTTTGCCAGCCATTTTGGGGCATGACCTTTATTTTTTCGGCCATATTGGGTCTGTGACCTTTTGAACTGGCAGCCATATTGGGGCGTGGTCTGGATGCCATTTTGGGGGCATGATCTCAGCACAGTCAGCCATCTTGGGGCATGGTCTCAGCACATAGTCAGCCATCTTGGGGGCATGGTCTCAGCATTTTGTCAGCCATCTTGGGGGCGTGGTCTGGATGCCATCTTGAGTAGTTTCAGCATATTCAGCCATCTTGGGAGCATGGTCTCAGCATTTTGTCAGCTTGGGGGAATGGTTTCACATTGTCATCCATCGGGGTGTGGTCTCAGCAGCTCAGCCATCTTGATGGGTGTGGCCCACCTCAGAGCACCTCAGATCCCCCATGGGCAGAGTCCCGGTGTTGTCACCAGGGCTCAGCCCTGCCAGCGAAACCCCCTGGATTGGTGGTAAAAATCCAACATTTTGGTCAAAAGACTCATTTTGGAGAAAAAAGAGCAATTTGGGGGCACAAAAATGGATTTGGAAGGAATTGAGGATTTTTGGGGGTGAAAAAAGGAGATTTTAGGAGATAAATTGGGGGATTTTGGTGTTGGGTTGAGGTGGTTCAGAGACAAAACAAAGCGGTTTTGGGGAGACAGGAAATTTGGAGCAAAATTAGTGATTTTGGGGGTTAAAACAGGAGTTTTGGGGATAAAATGAGAATTTTTGGCTGTAAAATCAAAGTTTTGGGCTCAAAATAGAGGATTTGGGGGTAAATCATGGGGGATTTGAGGGGCAAAAATGGAAATTTGGGGTGATTTCGGGCTGAAATTTAGGCAGTGTGGGGGTGGATGTGTTTGGTTTGGGAGTGAAATGGAAAATTTGGGGTAAAAATGAGAAATTTGGGGAAATGTAGAGATTTGGGGAAAATAGGGGAAATTTGCAAACAGAAATGGGCAATTTGAGTGCAGAAGGGCAGAGTTTGGGGCAAAACAGGAAATTTTAGTCAAAAATGAGAAATTTGGGGGCTTTAAAGGGGCATTTGTAGTGCAAAAGGATTTTTTGGTGAACAATTTGGTAATTTTGGGGGAATTTGGGGGAGCAGACTGGGAGTTTTTGGGAGAGAAGGGGCAAATCTGGAGAAAAAATGGAAAATTTGTGGCAAAATGGCCAATTTTGGGACCAGAGGGGACAATTGGGGAGCAAAAGTGTTAATTTTTGGGCTAAAATAAGAAATTCGAGGTGAAAATGTGAAATTTGGGACCAAAATGCGGTCAAAATGGCCGATTCTAGGATAAAATTGATGGATTTGGGTTAAAATTGGAGCTTCCAAAAGAAATTTGGGGGTCAAAATGGGCAATTGGGGAGTCAAAATGTGTAATTTGGGGCAAAGGGTCAGTTTTGGACTGAAAACGACAATTTCTGGGGAGCAAAATGGGAAATTTGAGGCTAAAATGTGAGGAAGTTGAGGTCAAAAAGGGAAATTTTGGAGTAAAATGGACAATCCTGAGGTAAAATGGGCAATTTTGAGGCAAAAAGGTCAATTTTTGGATGGAAAGGGAGAATTTTGAGGTCAAAAGGAGAGGGTGAAAATGGACAAATTTGGGTTAAAATGGGAGATTTTTGGGGAAATTTGGGATCAAAATGGGAATTTGGAGTAAAAATGGGTGGTTTAGGGAGAATTTTGGGGTAAAAATGGAAACATTTGGGTCAAAATGGCCAATTCTGGGGTAAAATGTAGAACTTTGGGTCAAAATGGACAATTTGGGGACAAAAGGGTCTTTTTGGACTAAAATGGGTAAATTTGGGTTAAAGTGGGAAATTTGGGGAAAATTTTGGGATCAAAGTGGGAATTTTAGAATTCAAGAGGAAATTTTGGGGCAAAATTTTTGGCAAATTTTTGACAAAAGTCGAGAAATTTGTGTTCAAATTGGTGATTCCGGGGAAATTTTTTCTATTTTTGGACTGACGGGAAATTTTGGGGTTAAAAATGGGAGATTTGGGGAAAATCTGGGGCGAATTCCTCTCCTCCCGCACTGACCCCTCCTCCTCCGGCACAGCCACGCAGCCAATAGGAGCACGAGGAGCAGCGAGGCCACGCCCACAACGTGCCGACGACCAATGGGAGGAGATTGAACTGAGCTGAGGCTGAGAAACCCCCAAAAAACCTGGGTCAGCAAAACCACCAAAACACCAAAATTTTCCCCAAAAACCCCCAGAGTCAGCAAATAGCCCAAAACTCCCCCAAAATTTTCATCCAAAAAATCCCTGGGTCAGTGAACACCCCCAAAACCCCAAAATTTCACCCCAAAAACCCGGGGTCAGCAAAACCCCAAAACACCTCCCTGGTTCACCAAACTCCCCAAAAACTCCAAAACTGAAACCCCTAAAAACCCTGGGTCAGCAAAATCCAAAACCACGCCAAAAAACCACTGGGTCAATGAACACCCAAAAGCCCCAAAATTTTTCCTCGAAACCCTCCTGGGTCAGCAAATACCCCAAAAACCCCCAAAATTTTTCCCCAAAAAAACCCTGATTCAGTGAACACCCAAAAATAAAAGCCCCCAAAATCCCTGGATCAGTGAAACCCCAAATTTCCCAAAATGTCCCCACTGGGTCAGCAAAATATCACAAAAACCCCAAAAGCACAAATTAAAAAACCAAGAAAATCTCCTGGATCAGCAAATACTCCAAAAACCCCAAAACATTCCCCAAAACACCCCTCTAGGTCAGCAAATACCCCAAAAACCCCGAATTTTTCCTCAAAAACCCTGGGTTGGTGAACCCCCAAACCCCAAAACTGCCCCAAAAATCCCTGGGTCAGTGAACACCCCAAAACCCCAAAACACCCCCAAAAAACCTGGATCAGCAAAACACCCCAAAAAATTTAAAAATGCCCCAAGGTTCTCCTGGGTCAGCAAATACCCCAAAAATCCCAAAACTGCCCCCAAAGAAACCCAGAGTCAGCAAATACCCAAAACCAAAAATTCACCCCAAAAACCCGGGATCAGCAAATACCCAAAACTCCAAAACACCCCTGTAGTCAGCAAATATCCCAAAAAATCCCAAAATTTTACTCCAAAAACGAGTCAGTGAACACCCCAAATCGCCAAACTGCCCCAAAACCACCCTCGAGGCTCAGAAAATTACCCCAAAAACCCCAAAACTACCCCCAAAAATACCACTGGGTCAGTGAATACGCTAAAAACCCCAAAACTGCCCCAAGAAAAAACACCTTGGTCAGCAAAATACCCCCAAAAACCCCAAAATTTCTCCTCCAAAAACCCAAAAATTTCACCCCAAAAATCCTGGGTCAGCAAACTCCCCAAAAACCCCCAAAACTGCCCCCAAAGAACCCCAGAGACAGCAAATAGCCAAAAACCCCAAAATTTTCACTCCCAAAAAACCCCGGGATCAGCAAATACCCAAAACTGCAAACATCCTGAGTCAGCAAATATCCAAAAGCCAAATTTTACTCAAAAAAAAGCTGAGTCAGTGAACACCCCAAAACCGCCCCAAAACTGCCCCAAAACACCCCGTGGCTCAGCAAATACCCCAAAAACCCCAAAACTGTTCCGAAAACTCTCCTGGGTCAGCAAATACCCAAAATTTTCCTCCATGAAATCCGGAATCAGCGAACACCCCAAAATTGCCCCAAAACTCCCTGGGTGAGAAAATATCCTAAGAAACCCCAGATTTTCCCCAAAAACCCTTGGGTGAGTGAACACCCAAAAACCCCAAAAGCCCAAACCACCCCCAAAAACCACTTGGGTCAGCACATACCCAAAACCCCAAAAATTTGACTCCAAAAATCCTGAGTCAGTGAACACCCAAAAACCCAAAATTTCACCTCAAAAACACAGGGTGAGCAAATACCCCAAAACCCCAAAATTCCACCCCCGAAACCCCTGCTGAGTCAGCAAATAGCCCCAAACTGACCTTAAAAACCTGGGTCAGCAAATACTCCCCAAAACCCCCAAAATTTCGCCCCAAAAACCAAACCTGGGTCAGCAAATGCCTAAAACCCCAAAATTTCACTCCCCAATACCCTGGGTCAATAAATACCCCAAAACCCCAAAATTTCTCCCCCAAAAACGTGGGTCAGTGAACACCTCAAAACCACTCCCCAAAAAAACCTGGGTCAGCAAATACCCAAAAACGCCAAAAGAACCCCAAAACACCCCCTGGGTCAGTGAACACCCCAAAAACCCCAAAACCGACCCCCAAAAATACCCTGGGTCAGTGCACACCCCAAAACAGCTACAACTACCCCAGAAACTCCCCTGAGTCAGCAAATACCCAAAACCCCCCAAATTTCCTTCCCAAAAAGTCCTGAATCAGCAAACACCCCAAAATTGCCTCAAAACTCCCCTGGGTGAGAAAATATCCAAAAAACGCAGAATTTCCCCCCAAAAAACCACTGGGTCAGTGAACACCCCAAAAACCCCAAAAGTACCCAAGAAAAACCACCTTGGTCAGAAAATACCCCAAAACCCCAAAATTTCTCCACCAAAAACCCAAAAATTTCACCCCAAAGAAATAATGGGTCAGCGAACTCCCCAAAAACCCCAAAACCTCCGCAAAAAACTCTGTGTCAATGGACACCCAAGAAATCCCCAACATTTTCCCCCCAAAATACAAACTCAGGTCAGCAATACCCCAAAAATGCCCCAAAACTCCCAAAACTTCCCCAAAACCCTCGTGGTGACCCCAAATTTCAGACGCCCCAATCCCGACACCAATTCTGGCCTCGTTTCCCCACCCCACACTCCAAAATCTCCTTAAAAATCCCCAAATTCGCCCCGAATCCCACACCCCAAAATCTTCCTAAAAAAACCCCAAAACCTCCCTAAAAAAAACCAACAAAAAAACCGCAAAAATCCCCCCAAAATCTTTTCCAAAAACACCAAAAGCCCAAAATCTCCCCCCAAAAACCCAAAATCCTCCAAAATCCCCCCAAATTCCTCGTGATGACCCCAAATTCTGGATACCCAAACTTCCACCCCAGTTCTGGCCTGGTTTCATCATCCCACACTCCAAAAAATTTGGGGGTTTTGGGGCTTCAATTTTGGGGAAATTTGGAGGTTTTGGAGCAAAATTTTTGGGAAATTTGGGGAGAAATTTGGGGATATTTGGGCTCAAATTTGTGGATTTTGAAATTTTGAGAAATTTTGATGAAATTTGGGGATTTTGGGGCTCAATTTTGGGAAGTTTGGGAAAATTAAGGGTTTTAGGGGCTCAACTTGGGGAAATTTTGGGGGGACTTTTGGGGTTTTAGAACTCAATTTTGAGGGAAAATTTCTGTGGAAATTTTGGGAGGGAAAATTGGGGATTTTGGAGGCGAAATTTTGAGGAAAATTTTGGAGGAAATTCGGGAAATTTAGAGAAAATTTGAAGGTAATTCGAGGATTTTTGGTGCCACAGTTTGGAGAAACTTTGGGAAAATCAAATAGCAAATATCCAAAAACCAAAATTTTCTCACCCAAAAAACCCTAGGTCAGTGAACACCCCAAAAGCAAAACCACCCAAAAACCATTTGGATCATCAAAACCCCAAAATTTTCCCCAAAACGTCCCTGGGTAAGCAATTATCCCAAAACCCCCAAAAATTTAATAAAAAAATAACCCTGAGTCAGTGAACACCCCAAAAGACCAAAACTGCCCCAAAAACCCGTGGCTCAGCAAATGCCCCAAAAACCCAAAACTGTCCCCAAAACGGCCTGCGGTCAGCAAATACCCAAAAACCAAAATTTCCTCCCAAGAAATCCTGATTCAGCAAACACCTAAAATTGCCCCCAAAACTCCCTGGGTGAGAAAATATCCAAAAATCCCAAATTTTCCCCAAAAACCACTGGGTCAGTGAACCCGAAAACCCTAAAACTACCCAAGTAAACACCACCTTGGTGAGCAAAACCCCAAAATCCCAACATTTCTCCCCAAAACCCAAAATTTCACCCCAAAAGTCCTGGGGTCAGCGAACTATCCAAAACCCCAAAACCACCCCAAAAACACTGTGTCAATGGACATCCAAAACCCCAACATTTTCCCCAGAAAACAAAACCCCAGGTCAGCAAAATATCCCCCAAAACCCGAAACCCTCCTGGTGACCCCAAATTTTCGGATGCCCCAATTCCGACCCCAATTCTGGCCTCGTTTCCCGACCCCACACCCCAAAATCTCCTAAAAATCACCCCAAAATTCGCGTCAAATCCACACCCCAAAATCTCCTAAAAACCCCAAAATCTCCCTAAAAGAAAAAATTCCCAAAATCTTTCCAAAAACCCCAAAGCCCAAAATCTCCCCAAAACCCTCCTCAATAAAACCCCAAAATCATAAGCCCCAAATTCTGGATGCCCAAATTTCCACCCCAATTCTGGCCTCGTTTCACCACCCACACCCCCAAAAATATGGGGGTTTTGGGGCTTCAATTTTAGGGGAAAATTTGGAGATTTCAGACCAAAATTTTGGGAAATTTTGGGGAGAAAATTCAGGGATATTTGGGCTCAAATTTGTGGAAATTTGGGGTTTTAGGGCTCAATTTTTGGGAAATTTGGGGTGGAAATTCCGGGCTTTTGGAGGCTCAATTTTGGGAAGTTTGAGGGAAAATTGGGGTTTGGGGGCTCAATTTGGGGAATTTTTGGGGAGAATTTTGGGGATTTTGGGGTGAAATTTTGAGGGAAAATTTTTGGGAAAATTTTGAGAGGGAAAATTGGGGATTTTGGAGGCGAAATTTTGAGGAAAATTTTGGAGGAAATTCGGGAAATTTAGAGAAAAATTGAGGGTAATTCGATGATTTTTGGGGCCACAATTTTGAGAAAACTTGGGGGAGAAATCAAATAGCAAATATCCCAAAAACCCCAAAATTTTCGCACCCAAAAAACACTGGATCAGTGAACACCCCAAAAATGTAAAAACCACCCAAAAACCCATTTGGATCATCAAAACCCCCAAAATTTCCCCCCCAAAAATTCCCTGGGTTAGCAATTGCACTAAAACCCCCAAAAATTAACTAAAAAACAAACAAACAAACCCTGAGCCAGTGAACACCCCAAAAACACCAAAACTGCCCCAAAAAAACACCCGTGGCTCAGCAAATACCCCAAAAAACCCAAAACTGTCCCCAAAACGGCCTGGGGTCAGCAAATACCCAAAAAACACCGAAATTTCCCTCCCAAGAAATCCTGAATCAGCAAACACCCCAAAATTGCCCCCAAAACTCCCCTGGGTGAGAAAATATCCAAAAACCCCAAATTTTCCCCCAAAAATACCGCTGGGTCAATGAACGCCCGAAAAACCCTAAAACCACCCAAGAAAAACCACCTTGGTGAGCAAAAACCCCAAAACCCCAACATTTCTCCCCCAAAACCCCAAAAATTGACTCTAAAAAACCCTGGGTAAGCAAGAATCCCAAAAACCACAAAAATTTCACCCCAAAAAAACCAAACCTGGGACAGCAAATATCCCCAAAAATGTCCCAAAAACCCCAAAGCTTCCCCAAAACCTTCGTGGTTACCCCAATTTTCGGACGCCCCAATTCCGACCCCAATTCTGGCCTCGTTTCCCCACCCCACACTCCAAAATCTCCCTAAAAAAATCCAAAAAACCTCCCCAATTAAAACAAAACAAAACAAAACAAAACAAAACAAAACAAAACAAAAAACCCCATAAACACCCAAAATCTTTTCCAAAAACCCCAAAAGCCCAAAATTTCCCAAAATTCCTCCTGCTGAACCCAAATTCTGGATGCCCAAATTTCCGCCCCAATTCTGGCCTCGTTTCACCACCCCACACCCCAAAAGTCTGGGGGTTTTGGGGCTTCAATTTTGGGGAAATTTGGAGGTTTCACAGCCAAATGTTGGGGAAATTTGAGGAGAAATTCGGGAATATTTGGGCTCAAATTTGTGGAAATTTGGGGGGGTTGGGGCTCAATTTTGGGAGAAATTGGGGTGGAAATTTCAGGCCTTTGGAGGCTCAATTTTGGGGAAGTTTGGGGGAAATTGGGGTTTGGGGGCTCAATTTGGGGGAATTTTGGGGAGAATTTTGGGGATTTTGGGGGTGAAATTTGGGGGAAATTTTTGGGAAAATTTGAGAGGGAAAATTGGGGATTTGGAGGCGAAATTTTGAGGAAAATTTTGGAGGAAATTCGGGGAAATTTAGAGAAAAATTGAGGGTAATTCGATGATTTTTGGGGCCACAATTTTGAGAAAACTTGGGGGAGAAATCAAATAGCAAATATCCCAAAAACCCCAAAATTTTCTCACCCAAAAGAACCCTGGATCAGTGAACACCCCAAAAATGCAAAAAACACCCAAAAAAACCCATTTGGATCATCAAAACCCCCAAAATTTCCCCCCCCAAAACCTCCCTGGGTTAGCAATTGCACCAAAACCCCCAAAAATTTACTGAAAAAAAAGAAAAAAAACCTGAGTCAGTGAACACCCCAAAAACACCAAAACTGCCCCAAAAAACACCCGTGGCTCAGTAAATACCCCAAAAACCCAAAACTGTCCCCAAAACGGCCTGGGGGTCAGCAAATACCCAAAAACACCAAAATTTCCCTCCCAAGAAATCCTGAATCAGCAAACACCCCAAAATTGCCCCCAAAACTCCCCGTGGGTGAGAAATATCCAAAACCCCAAAATTTTCCCAAAAACCCTGAGCCATGAACACCCCAAAAACTCCAAAAACACCAAAACTGCCCCCAAAAATTTAAAAACAAACCACTTGGGTCAGCAAATACCTCAAAACCCCAAAATTTTGACTCCCAAAAATCCCTGAGTCAGTGAACACCCCAAAACTCCCAAAATTTCACCCCCAAAAATCCTGAGTCAGCGAACTCCCCAAAACCCCAAAACCTCCCCAAAAACACTGTGTCAATGGACACCAAAAACCCCAACATTTCACCCCCAAAAACAAACCCCAGGTCAGCAAATATCCCCAAAAATGCCCCAAAACCCCAAAGCTTCCCCAAAACCTTCGTGGTGACCCCAATTTTCAGACGTCCAGATTCGACCCCAATTCTGGCTTCGTTTCCCCACCCCACACTCCAAAATCTCTAAAATCCCCAAATTCGCCCCAAATCCCACACCCCAAAATCTCCTAAAAAATCCCCAAAACTTCCCTAAAAAAAATAAAAACCAAAATCCCCCCAAAATCTTTTCAAAAACCTCAAAAGCCCAAAATCTACCCCAAAATCTCCTAACATCTTCCCAAAAGAACCAAAATCCGCCAAAATCCCCCCAAATTCCTCGTGGTGACTCCAAATTCTGGATTCCCAAATTTCCACCCCAATTCTGGCCTCATTTCACCATCCCACATCCCAAAAATTTGGGGGTTTTGGGACTTCAATTTTGGGAAATTTGAGGTTTCAGAGCCAAATTTTGGGAAATTTGTGGAGAAATTCGGGGATATTTGGGGCTCAAATTTGTGGAAATTTGGGGCTTTGGAGCTCAATTTTGGGGAGATTTGAGAATTTTGGAGATTTTTGAGGTGAAATTTTGGGAAAACTGAGGTGTCAATTTTTGGGAAAATTTGAGAAATTTTGGGGATTTAGAGGCTCAATATTGGGAAATTTTAGGAAATTTGGGAGGAAAATTGGGGATTTTGAGTCTCAGTTTGGGGGTAATATGGGGATTTTGGGGGTCACAATTTTGGGAAAATTTGGAGAGAAAATTTGGGCATTTTGGGGCTCAATTTGGGGACATTAGTGGAAATTTGGGGTTTGGGGGCTGAATTTTGGGAAAAATTGGGGGATTTTGGAGGGCCAATTTTGGGAAAATTTAAGGGTTTAGGGCTCATTTTTGGTCAATTTTGGGTGTTTTAGGGCTCAATTTTTGGGAAAATTTGGGGACTCAATTTTGGGAAATTTGGGGTAAATTTTGGGGAAATTTTAGTGTTTTGGACTCAATTTAAAGAAAATTTGGGAGGATATTTGGGGATTTTGGGGCTCAAATTAAAGGTAATTTTGAGGGATGTGGGGGCTTAATTATGATGGAAGTTTGAGGGTTTGGGGGCTCAATTTTAGGGTAGTTTGGGGCTCAATTTTGGGGTAATTTTGGGATTTTGGGGGCTCAATTTTGGGGTCTCAGTTTTGGAGGAAATTTGGGGGTTTTGGGATTCAAGGTTTAGAAAATTTTGGTGTGGATTTTGATGGGAAAATTCGGGATTTTGGGGCTCAATTTTGAGGGATATTTGGGGATTTTGGGGCTCAATTTTTGGGTAATTTAGGGATTTTGGGGCTTAGTTTTGCGAAATTTGGGGTTTTGGGGTTCAAAATCAAGGTAATTTGGGGGTTTGGGGGCTCAATTTAGGGAAAATTGTGGATTTTGGGGTCTCAGTTTGGGGAAATTTGAAGATTTTGGGGGCTTAACTTTGGGGCGAAATTTAGTTTTTGGGGGATTCAAATTCAAGGTAATTTGGGGATTTTGGGGGCTCAATTGTGGGGTAATTTGGAGGTTGGGGGCTCAATTTTGGGGTCTCAGTTTTGGGGAAAATTTGGAGGGTTTTGGGGATTCAATTTTTAGAAAATTTGGGGTGGATTTGGGGTAAAAATTTTGAGATTTTGGGGCTCAGATTTGAGGGTTATTTGGGGTTTTTGGGGCTCAATTTTTGGGTAATTTAGGGATTTGGGGAGCTCAATTTTGGGCGGAAATTTGGGGTTTTTTGGGGGTTAAAATTCAAGATAATTTGGGGTTTTGGGGGGCTCAGTTTTAGGGTAGTTTGGGGTATTTGGGGGCTCAATTTTGGGGTAATTCGAGGATTTTGGGGGCTCAATTTTGGGCCTCAGTTTTGGGGGAAATTTGGAGGGTTTTGGGATTCAATTTTTAGAAAATTTGGGGTGGATTTGGGGGAAAATTCGGGATTTTGGAGCTCAATTTTGGGCGGAAATTTGGGGTTTTTGGGGTTCAAAGTCAAGGTAATTTGGGGTTTGGGGCACAATTTTGTGATAATTTGAGGGGTTTGGCTGCTCAATTTTAGGGTAATTTGGGGATTTTGGGGGCTCCGTTTTGGGTCTCAGTTTTGGGGGAAATTTGGAGGGTTTTGGGACTCAATTTTTAGAAAATTTGAGGTGGATTTGGGGAAAATTTAGGATTTTGGAGCTCAATTTTGGGCGGAAATTTTGGGATTTTGGGAGCTCAAATTAAAGGTAATTTGGGGGGTTTGGGGGCTCAGTTTTGGGGAATATTTGGGGATTTTGGGAGCGCAATTTTAGGGTAATTTGGGGCTTTTGGGGGCTCAAATTAAAGGTAATTTGGGGACAATTTAGGGGCTCAATTATGGGCTAAATTTAGGGGTTTGGGGGGCTCAATTTTGGGAGAAAATTTGGTTTTTGGGGCTCACCGGGTACTTCGACAGCGGCGCTGACTGGGGACAGCGCCCAGCCCTGTGTCCAGCTCCTCCTCGTAGCAGCAGCTGAAGCGTCCAGCTCCGGCCGCGGCCGCAGAGGGGACGGCGACCGAAATTTGGGGCCAGGGCTGGCCTCGGTGGTCTGGGAGCCGTCGCGGGGGGTCAGGAGGAGGATGGGCTGGGCGGGAGGGGCTGGGGGATACAGGGGTGTGGTCAGTGGGAGCGGTCAGTGGGGTGGTCAGTGGGTGTGATCAGTGGGAGTGGTCAGTGGGAGTGGTCAGTGGGTCTGGTCAGTGGGGTTTGGTCATTGGGATAGTCATTGGGGTGGGCAGTGGGTGTGGTCATTGGGGTGGTCATTGGGGTGGGCAGTGAGTGCGATCAGTGTGTGTGGTCACTGAGGTGGGTGTGGTCAGTGGATGTGGTCAGTTGGGTGTGGTCAGTGGGTGCAGTCAGTTGGGTGTGGTCATTGGGTGTGGTCAATGTGAGCCACAGTACTTGTATTATTCTGTTATAGTTCTTGAGAATTGCATGTTTAAAGCATAAGTTATAGCATAGATATCTTAAAATTTAGGAGATGGAAGTTAGGAATGTAATCTGTAAACATATACCTCAGCAGGGGATCAAAAGTTAATAAAGTCTGGCTGTATAACATGCAGAGCTAACAGAATACGCATATGGAAACATTTAAATGGAATAGATATACATTAGAAAATGCGTAGAATGAGCCAAAAGAAACCCATCAATCATGAAATTTGACGTTAAAGGCAATAAAGACCAAGTTGAAGGAATTAAAAGGTTAGGAAGTCATGGTAACGGGGCAAGGGTAAGAAGAGTGAGGAAGACGACTTTTACATCATCCCATGTAACCCCCCGACCCAAATAAAGGACCACCGACCCAAAACCAAGGGGATACTACGCAGCCGCAATGAGTATGCAGCTGATTTGAATACTAAGCGGGGAAAGGGTGATGACAGGTAATTAATGTGTATAGGCGTTGTTGAATATGAATGATTATTGTGAATAAATGAAGGACCAAAAATTGCTAAGGGCGCGCACGCCTTTGGGAGAGATCCCACGTGTTTGCCCAGCGCTGAAATAAACACATTCTTTTGACTGAATCGGCTGAAAGGTGTTTTCTTGCCTTTCGTGCTTCACTGCCTCCTTGAGCAGCTTCTTCAGCCTTCTCTCAGTACCTGGGGGTGCTGGACTCAGCCCCAAATCCACCGTGGGGATCATTAAAATACAGAAAGATTTCAGGGTCTCTTTATCTTCCTTCATTTTTCTTCAAGTCTGCAGGGCTTGTGCAACTGATTGGAGTCAGTTTAGAGTTCTGTCAAGGAAGGAGATTTCAAAGTACACCTCATGAATTTTGGTTTTAATCACGGGCATATTATTTTAGTTTTTCAGTTCAGGTTAGAGATGATTTACACGTTCCATAAGTTATCTCAGTGCTGAATGTCTCCTTAGGAGGTTTGGACACAGACAAGAATGAGCTTCTTGCAGCTGACCCTATTGGGACAAACTGCTCCTCATCCCCAACCACACTGTGTATGAAATTGGCCAAGTAGTACTGAAATCCCAAAGCATTTAAACAAAACTATGCATTTTTGTTTTTGTAAATAAAATTTATAATAGTAGTTTATAAGTAAAAGTTGTAATACTAGTTAAAATTATAATAGTTTCTTTTATAATAATTTTATTCTATATTTTTATTACTATTTTTAAAATATTTATGTAAAAATAACTACACATTTTTAGCTACGAAAAATTTTTAGTTCATTGGTTCTAAGTAACACAATTCCCTCCATTAGTTAATTGACCAGTATTGGCTATTCATTTCTCCCACTTCATGCTTATTTGTCCTATTTATAGTCCTTTAGTATTTTTTTAAAAACAATTTTCTCAGACAAGGTAAAAGGGGCCACTTTGGGCTGCATGGAGACATTCCTGGGGTATATTTGGAACAGTTTTGTGTCTGGGGAAGGAATTTAGAGAGAACTTGAGGGTCTGGAGGACACTTTGGGGAGCTGGGTTGGCACTGGGCAGGGCGCACAGGGATTCTGATGGACTCTTCAGGGTGCAGGGAAAGTCTTGAGGGGACAGAGGGGAAACTTGGAGCTCAGGGAGGGGAATCTGGGGCCCTTCGGGGTCCGGGCGGGCACTGGGGGCTCTGACGGGGCTCTCTGGGGCGCAGGGGATGATGGGAGTTGGAGGCGCGGGTATAACACAGTTTAATTGGGCTATGGAGCATCATGGGAGTTCTGGTCACAGCTACAATGTCTCTGGGTGGGGCGCGGGGTATGATGGGAGATGAAGTCATGCTCTTCTCTAACCGCGGAGCATGATGGGAGCTGTAGTCCCGGAAGTGGCTCGGAATGGGTGTTTGGGGCCCGGGACGGCATTTGGGGGACACTTTTGCATCGCAGCCATGACTTGAGGTCCTCAGGGGGGAACAGTTCGGGTACACTTAGGGGGAGCTTGAGGAGCTCTAATTGGGCTCTTTAAAGTGCGGTGCATGACAGGACTTTTAGGCGCTGAACTGTGTTATCAGGTAATCTATGGGGTTGGGAGCATTCAGGGCATCGGGAGACGCTTTTTGGGGAGGTCCCGAGTGGGCGCTGAGGGGGCACGTAGGGATCCTGGAGAGTCTCAGGGACACTTATGGGACACATGGGGGCAGATACTGGGGTTCTGTGGAGCGCGGGGCATTATGGGGGTTGTAGTCCCAGCTCCAACAGGGCTCAATTGGGCCGCGGGGCATGATGGGAGTTAGAGGCAAAAAGAAAAGATGGCGCTGACGCCAGGCACTGACGCCAGGCACTGCCCCTGAGGCTCCGATCCCCGGCGCTGATTGACTGCGGGCAGTGATCATCGGAGGTGGGAGCAGCCCATTCAACCCCTGCAGTCCCTCCCAATACAGCCCAGTGCATTCTCACTGCCCCTCCAGACCCGACCAGTAGAGCCCAGTCCCTCCAAGTACACGTTAGTTCATAACCAGTCCCTTCTAGGACCCCCAGTGTCACCCATAGCGTGCCCCAGTGTCCTCAGTCTTCCCACACTGTTTCAAGTGTCCCTGTTTGTCCCAGTATTCCCCAGTATCACTCACAGTATCCCCAGTTTTCCAGTATCCCCAGTTTTACTCACAGTATTCCCAGTTTTCCCAGTATGGCCCAGTACCACTCCCAGTATGCCCCAGTATGTCTGTGTGCCCACAGTCTATCCAGTCTTCAGATTCCCCAGCATTCATTATGTCCCCAGTGTGTCCCACAGGGTTCCCAGTGTTCCCCAGTATGTCCCAGTCCTCCCAGTGTTTCCAAGGAAACTTGAGCTTCTCACGGTTGCCGTGACACCAAAACCAGCAGTGGGGTCAGTGCAGTGTCCATGGCCACAGCCCTGGCAGTGCCCAGTGCAGCTTGGGATGATGATCCACCCTCACAGCTGGCCCAGGGCAGCTCTGCAGTGGTTTTGGTGGCACCTTGGGCTGGCACACACCTGAGGAGTGTGTCTGATTTGCAGTGGGAAATTTAGCAGTTTTAGATTTTGCTTCATGAAAAGAAAAAATCATCTTTTTCCTGAGTGTAGCCAGATCTGCAAGCAAAGCAGGTCCCAGGTGAGTGAGGGACAGACAGGATGGAGCTGGGGTACACTGGGGTCAGACCCTCAAGGCCCCAGCTTCACTGAGCAGGCCAGACTTCCCTAAAGAGAACAGCAATAAAATACACCCTTTTAAAATAGGAAT
>JAPFBE010000996.1:0-16974 GCA_034336665.1 Luscinia megarhynchos | reverse complement strand
ACAAAACAAGGGGCAAAACGAAGTGACTCTGGGAAGCTGCTATCTACCCTAAAGGAATGTCACCCGCCTCCCACAGCTGCAGCCAATCAGAAGCCAGGCGGGAGCGGGCGCCCCTCTGCCCCCGGGGCCGGCCATGCAGAGGGGCGGCTCTCCCTCGCCCCTCCCGGGCTCGGGGCAGGGGCTGAGGGAGGCTGCAGGGAGCGAGGGCAGGGCCGGGAGAGGACGAGGGGCTGCGGGAGCTGCTGAGGCGGCGCAGGGACAGGTGGGGAGGGGCGGGTTGGGGAGGCGGGGCGGGGGTGGGGGGGGGGCGTCTGGGAGGGCTCTGGGGGTGTCTTATGGAGGGTTTGGGGGAGTTCTCAGAAGGTTTGGGGGAGGAGTTTGGGGGAGGGACCTTGGGAGGGGCTCTGGAAGGTCTTGGGGAGGGGTCTGGGGGTCTCAGACGGGTCCTGGGGCAGGTTTTGGGAGGGTCCTGAGACGATCTTGCTGAGGTCTGGGGGGTTTTGTGGGGGGATACTGGGGGCTCTAGGGGGTCCTTGGCGGGTTTTGGGAGCCTCGGGGGATCTGGGGAGGCTCTGGAGGGTCCCGGGCTGGGATTGGGGATGGGTCTGTGAGGGGGTTTTGGGGAGGGTCTGGGGGTTCAAAGAGGGGTCGGGGGGTTTGGGGGCATCTGGGAGGGGCCTGGGGAGTGTCTGGGGGGTTCTGAGAGAGGGTCTTGGAGGGGGTTTTTGGAGGAGTCTGGGAAGGCTTTTGGGAGGGGTCTGGGAGAGACCATGGGGGGCTTTGGGGAGAGGTCTTGGGAGAGTCTGGATAGGGGTATTGGGGCGCTTTGGGAGGGTCTGGGGGTCCTATAAAGGGTCAGAAGGGTCGTGGGTGGGATCGTGGGGGGGTTTGGGAGGGGTCTGGTGTAGTCAGGAAGTCTTAAGAGGGGTCGTGGGGGAACTTTCAGGAGGGCTCGTGGTGGGTCCTGGGCTGGGTTTTGGAAGGGGGCTGGGGGGGTCCTTGGAAGGTTTTGGGAGGGGTTGGGGGGGTTCTGGAGGGACTTTGAGGAGGAGTCTTGGAGTCTTGGGTGGGGTCGTGGGGGTCTTGGTGAGGGATTTGGGTGGGGGGTCCTAGGAGGGGCCAGGGAAGGTCTGAGGAGGGGTCATGGTGAAGCACAGAAAAACACTCTAAAACCCACAAAAAGAAGTTCTAAGAGTAGGTGTGTATTTATTCAGCGCTGCGGCTTGTGGGGGACAGCTCCTCCAAAAACACGCACACCTGTGGCCACCTGCGCCTCTCCTTTTATTCTCTACAAACCAGGAATACACAACTCACCTCATACAAATTCATCACCTCCTCCCTTCATATGGGAATTAGTTTCACGCCTCTTTGCACATTGTTCCTTTTAGGTTGCTCTGCTGTTTGTCTGGGGGTCTTTGGGATGACCCCTGGGTCTTACAGGCTTCATGCCAGCTCTTCACAGGCATATTTCGGCCCCCAAAATTCCCCCTGTCCAATTCCCACATTTGGAACCAAAATTCCCAAATATTCCCTACAGATATCCCACAGATTTCCTCTACAAAACACAAATTTCCCATGTTTGGACTCAAGTTTGTCTATACAGACATCAAAAATTCCCTATGGGATCCTCCAAAATTCCATTTGAGGACCCCAACATTGCAAAATATCTCAATAGAGACCTAAAATTCCCATGTATATACTCAAAACTAAAAAAAATTCCAGGTGGAGATACCATAATTCTCAAAATTCTCAATATAAGCCCCAAAATTCCCTAAACACACTAAAAAATTCCCTTTCTTACCCCACAATTTCCTTATGGGACCCCCAAAATTCCTAAGAGACTTCCAAATTCCCTTTAAGGACGCAGATTTGAAAGTGAGGAGTTTTCAGTGGGATTTGAGAGGCTTTAGGAGCAAAAAGCGATGAAGAGAGAAAAATGAAGGCCAAAACAAAAGGATAACCAGGCAGGTGTCTACCCAACATGGATCCCAGAGAATATGGGTCACCAGGGCTCTGCCCAACGTGGGTCCTGCAGTGGGGGATGGAGTTGGAACAGCGCACGAAGCTCTTCCTGCACTTGGGGCACTCACAGGGATTCCCTTACCGGTGCCTCTGTTGGTGTTTGGTCAAGTGTGAGCTCTGGGAGAAGCTCTTCCCACACTCCTCACACTTGTAGGGCCTCTCCCCAGTGTGGATGCGCCGGTGGCGGATGAGGTTGGAGTTTTGCCTGAAGCCCTTCCCGCAGTCAGGACACTCGTAGGGCCTCTCCTCTGTGTGTGTCTGGTAGTGCTTGATGAGCTTAGAGCTGGTGGGAAACTTCTTTCCACACTTAGAACACTCATAAGGCCTCTCCCCAGTGTGGATCCTCTGGTGGCTGATCAGGCTGGAGCTCTGGCTGAAGCCCTTCCCACACTCCTCACACTTGTGGGGCTTTTCCCCGGTGTGGATGCGCCGGTGTCTGGAAAGGTGGGAGTTTTGTCTGAATCCCTTCCCACAGTTGGGGCAGCGGAAGGGCTTCTCGTCTGTGTGCGTGCGCTGGTGCTGGAGGAGATTGCCTCTGGTGTGAAACCTCTTCCCACACTCCCCACACTCGTAGGGCCTCTCCCCAGTGTGGATCCTCTGGTGGCGGATCAGGAGGGACCTGAATCTGAAGCTCATCCCACACTCCGAGCACTTGTGGCGCTTCTCCCCATCATGAAGCTGCTCATGGACCACCAGGTGCGAGCTCTGGCTCCATCTCCGGCCGCCTGCCCGGCCCAGGCCGGGTCTTTCCTCCTCAGATCCCCTCGATCTGCGTTTGCAGCCCCTCCTGGTGCGGGATCTCCGTGGCTTTTCCTCCCCGTTGGATTCCTGCGCCGTGGAGCTGCTGCAAACAGCCTCTTCCACCAGGTTCTGCCGCGAGGATTTGTCATCCGTGGTCTCCGTGCTCAGCTTCTTGTCTGGGCGAGGAAGGACAAGGAGAGGATGGGATTTGCCTCCGTGCCAGAGCGAAGGGGAAGGAGATCCCCCAGTGCGTCCCCGGCAGGTCGGTGTTGGCAGCAGGGTGTCCTGCAGCCGGGGCCGTGCTGGGCTGGGAGACGGAGCAGGACACAGGGGGAAAGGGGCTCTGACTTCCTCCTCACCTGCCTGGGGCTCCTGGGCCATCTTCCTCTTCCTCGCAGCCTCCTCCTCCTCCATCGAGCCAAGCCTTGGAAATGGGAAATCCTGGTTTGGGGAAAAACAAGGGATGAGTGCGTTGTGTTGGGGGTTCCTCCTGCCCAAGTCCATCTCTAGAAGTCCCCGGGCATCTGAGCTCCACCAAAACCTCCCAAACAACAACATTCAGCCCTGAAAATGCCTCTCAGGAGTTCCTGGCAATGGTCCCTTCCCTTTGGTGTTCGGGGGGTCCCCCCTGTCCCAGCTGCTGGGGGTCACGCTTCTATTGGGGGTCCCCCATCTACTCGGTGCCCGCACTCCCCAGGCTGCTGGGAGTGCCAGCAATCCAAAAATCTCTCCCCTCTTCCCTCTCCCCATTGAGAGATTCTGGGGGATTTTGGGGTCCCAGGGTCCCTCCTCCCCTTATTCTCTGCTCTGGGGTGCAGGGGGTTCAAGGAGTCCCCCCTGCCCCTCTCCAGGCTGTTGAGGGTCCTGCCAATGGTGGCGCTCCCCCCTCTCTGGGCTCCCCACTTTGGGCTCCTGGGGGACACAGGGCTCTGCTGCTCCAGGCTGCCTCTGCCCAGCAGCTGCCACCGGGACCCCCCAGTGTCCCCCATCCCAAGGGGCATTTTCTGCTCTGCTCTGGAGTTCTGCATTCTCCAAACATCCATTGAAAAATCTCGACCCGGGGACCTCCTGGGATATCTGGGCCGAGCTCCCCATCCCGCTCACCTGCGGGGGCGATGGTCCCATGGATGGGGGACCTGTGAATTCAGGGAGCGCTCGACCTCGTTCCTCCTTCTATTCCTGATCCTCCTTTGTCTTTCCTCTTCCATCCCTACTCCTCCATGTCTCCCACTCCTATTTCCATCCCTTCTCGCTCTCCTCCTTCATCCCTCCTCCTCCTCCCCCAGCAGCAGCGACACCATCGGTGCCCCATTCCCGGAGCCCTCGCAGCCCGCGGGAGGAGCGGGGATGGAGCCAGGACAGGTCGGGATGGGCAGCGCGGGGCTCTCGGCTGCTCCCACCCGCTGGGGCCGGAGGGAACCCGGCCCGGGGAAAAGGAGAGGGAAACTGGGAAAACTGGGGGCTGCAGATCAAAACTGGGGCTCTCTGGGAACCCTGGGGAGCGACTTCCAGCCCTTGGGGCTCCTCTCAGGAGATCCATGAATGCAGAGAGGAGTGGGGGATCCCAGGAGTGGCACCACTGGGAGAGACTGGGCTGTACTGGTGTAACTGGAACTTCCCAGGGGACACTGGGAGTGACTGGGAGTGACTGGGAGCATTTCAGGGCCACTGGGATATACTGGGAGTGCCTGTGACCTTACTGGAGTGACTGGAACAACACTTGGAAAAATCAGGACCATGCTGGGGAGAACTGGCACCACGCTGAGGGACACTGGGAGTCAGTGGGAGCTACTACTCTATAATGGGGGAACTGGGCATGACTGGGACCATGCTGAGAGGGACTGGGATCATCTATGGAGTGACTGGGAATGTGCTAGGGGCAAATGGGGGAACTGTGATCACATTGGGAGGAACTGGGAGCAACTGGAACCATGCTCAGAACGACTGGGGTCATACTGGATCATACTGGCAGCAACTGGGACTGCACTGAGGGTGACTGGGAGAGGCTGTGAGCAACTGGGATCAGTCTGGAAGCAGCTGAGGACATCTGGAAGGGACTGGGAACATGGAGGTGGCAACTGGGATGCACTGGCAGAGACTGAAACCACACTGGGGGGAAATGGGAGCAACTGGAACCACACTGGATGATAATGGGAGAAGCTGTGCCAATGTCAGAGTCATACTGGGATCCTGCTGGAAATAGCTGGGATCATACTGGGAGTGATTAGAATAGCACTGGGAATATCTGAGAATGACTGGCATAATACTGCAATCAGACTGGGAATGATGGAGAAGAGCTGGTCACAACTGGAACCATACTGGGATTGACTGGGATTCACTCTGGGCATGACTGGAAGAATACTGGGAGGATCTGGGAGTGACTGGAATCATACTGGAGATGACTGGAACCATACTTGGGGGTGACTACAGGTCCTACTGGGATCATCCTTGGAGCCACTGGAATTACAGAGGGTGGGAATGGAACATGACTGGGGGTTACTGGGAGCTACTGGGCCCATGTTGGGAGGAAAATGTGGATACATTGGGAGCAACTGGGATCAACTGGAAGGTACTGGAACCATGCTGAGGGGACTGAGGCCAGAACAGGGATTATACTGGGAGCAACTGGGAGTATGGGACACTGACAGAAACTGGGATCAGGCTGGAGACAACTGGGAGGAACTGGGAAAGACTGGGATCATTCTGAGCTAACTGGAACCTTAATGGGGAAACTGGGATGTAATGAGAGTGTCTGTAACCATACTGGGTGAAATGGAACCATACTGGGGGCAACTGGGAGATAGTGGGACAATGCTGAGAGAGACTATTCTATCGGGCTATTCTAGGGATCATCCTGGGAGGAACTGGGAACAACTGGAACGATGCTGACAGCAACTGGGATCATCCTGGGATCACAGGGAGAGCAGCTGGGTCCATGCTGGGTGAGACTGGGATCACACTGAGGGTGACTGGAATCATACTGGGATGGACTGGGAATGGCAGGGAACAACAGGAATCAAGTTGAAAGCAAGAGGGAAGAAGTGAGAGTGACTGGCAGCATGCTGGGGGTGACTGGGATATACTGGGAGAGACAGGGAGTCACAGGGATTATACTGGAGGCTACTGGGGTCATGCTGGCATTGACAGGGAGCACTTGGGGGCCATGGCCTCATACTGGGAGAGACTGGGACTATAGTGGGGCGACTGGGACAACTGGGAACACACTGGGTGAAAATGGGAGGAACTGGGAGCAGCTGGGAATGTGCAAAGGGGAAGCTGCATCATAACAGGGACTGACTGGGAGTGACTGGGATCAGCTTTGAAGTTCTGCATTCTCCAAACATTCCCCTCTCCATCCAAAAAAGAAAAACAAAACAGTGCTGAGAGGCACTGGGACTATTCCAAAGACAACTGGGATAAAACTGGGGGCAAGTGAACCACGCTGAGTTAACTGGAGTGCCTGGGAATGACTATGAAATTATTCAGGGCAACTGGGATATACTGGGAGTGTCTGAGACCATAGAGCTGGTGACTGGGACCTAACTGGGAGTGACTTGGAATGTGCTGTGGGTAAAACTGAGACCATGCTGGGACAACTGAGGGCAAGTATGAGTGACTGGGGCCCTGCTGGCAGAGACTGGACTCATACTGGGATAGTACTGGGAGTGACTGGGACTGTGCTAGGGGCAGCTGGGGGAACTGGGAACACACTGGACCAAAGTGGTGTTGGAAAACGTATCCGCTTAAAAATTTTTCTGTAATTTTAATCAAGATATTTTGTTTCCCTTTCCCCTAAAAAACTTTTGATTTTCTTTGCAGGGCATTGCTGCACCAGGTGGGGTCGGATGAACTCAACACATCAACACACTGGGAGCAGCTGGAATGCTCAAGGGCCATCAGCGGCCATTAACAGAACATCAGTGGCCACCCAGGAACATCCACCCCAGACTCTGCATCTGGCAAAGCACCTCCTCTGAAAAGACTGATAAAATCAGGGAAGAAAGATCTAATTAATATCACAAGGGCAGAAACCCGGATCAAAAAGGAGACCAAATATTAGGAATTGAGTGTTTGCAACTTGAGACCAAAGAACACTGACCCAATTCATTTCTATGACTGTATAAAAGAACTGAAAAATTTCATAAAAAGGGAGTGTCATGGAATGATTCTCTCTGCACACACGGGTTATGTGTGGATGAGAAGATTTCTGTGCTACATCCTGGCCACAACATCCTCCCCAGTGAATAAAGTAACACCATGACTTTCTAAATTTTAAATTGTTGTTGGATGTTTTTGTTTTTTCTCTCAGTTTCGATGACCTTGGGAGGATTTGGGAGGAACTAGGATTGTGCTGGGGCAAATTCCATCACAATAGGGAATGCCTGGGCTCATGCTGGGAGTGCCGAGGAAACTGGAAGCACACGCGGGGAGCAACTGGGCTCATGCTGGGAGCAGCCACTGGCGGCACCGGGAGCCCCGAAGCCCTTTCCCGGCCATGCCGCCCCTCCAGCCCCAGCACCCCCCGCCGGGGTCCCGGCAATGCCAGGGGTCCCCCTTCTCGGGCTCCCCGCTTTGCCCTTCTGGGGCTCTCCTCTCTCTGCGCTCCCGCTCAGGGAAGCCGCGCCTCTCCCGGGGCTCCCCAAAACCGCTGTCCCCCGCCGATCCCGCCGCTCCCGCGCGCTCCCCACGTGGCCCCGGCAGAGCTCGCAGGGCCCGGCCCGGGAAGCCCAACCCCCACCAGCGGGGGACCCGCATCCCCCGCCCCCGCCGGGGCTCTGCCCGCACCCACCGGGACCCCCAAAAACACCTCCCGGGGACCCCCCGATGTCCCCCGAGGGCCATCTGCGCCTCTGGAGCCCGGCAAGATCCAAACATCCCCCAAAAATCCCCAAACCCAGGAACCCCCAGGGATATTTGGGGTGAGCTCCCCTCCCCAGGCACCTGCGGGATGGGGGCGATGGTCCCGGGGGGCTGCGAGTTCAGGCAGCTCCGGGCTGGCGCTCGAATCGTTCCTTGTCCCCTCCTGCTTCTGCTGCCGCTCCGCCTCTTCCTCCCTCCCTCCTCCTCCTGCCCCGTTCTGAACCCTGAACTGGGAGGGGATGGGTCAAGGGAAGGGCGGGAACTGTGAGGGAAAGGGGCGGGGCCAAAGGTCCTATAAGGATTCGGTTTGCCCAAAAATCACCAATAAAAGGCACCAAATGCAGCCTCAATCCACCAGGTTTGGCCTAAAATCAGCCAGAGAGGCCTCAAATCCACACCAAGGGGTGTAAAATCATCCAAATGTGCCTAATATTGTCCAAAAGGGGCCTAAAATCCAGCCTAAAACCCATCAGCTTTGGCCTGAAATCAGCCAAATGGGTTTGAAATCTAACCAAAGTGTCTCAAACTGCCAAAAGTGGTTGAAAACCCACACCAAGTTGCCTATAATCACCTTTAAATCTCCTAAATGTCTGTAAAATCCACCCTGAAAGTGCCTGCTTTTCCCAAAAATCACAAAAATTGGCCTAAAATCACCTTAGAACCATCTTGTTTTTCCTAAAATCAGCCAAATGGACCTAAACACACCCAAACTGGCCTGAAACCCCCCAAGGGAGCCAAAATCACCCTAAAATCAGAGCCCTGGGTCTCATGGGCTTCATGACAGCTGCTCACTGCCATATTTTGGCACCCAAAATTCCTACATTTGGACCCCAAATTCCAAAATATGCCCTAAGGCGATCCCAAGAATTTCCTGTTGAGAACCCAAATTTCCCATGTTTGGACCCAAGTTTGCCTATAGAGACCTCAAAAATTCCTTATGGGATCCCCCAAAATTCCATTTGAGGTCCCCAAAATTTCAAAAATTCCCAATAGAAACCTAAAAATTCCCATGTTTGTACACAAAATTTTAAAAAACTTCCTGGTGTAGACCCCATAATTCTCTCAGAGTGCCTTTAGGGAAAACCCAGTGCCCCCAAAATCCCCTATCGAAATCCCAATCCCCCTTAAGGGACCCCCCAAATCCCCTACACACAAGCCCAAATCTGCTATAGAGACCCTCAGCCCCCCCCAGTCCCCGACAGATCCCCTATAGATCCCCTATAGACTACCCAGTGCCCCCAAATCCCCTATAGACAAGCCCAAATCCCCTATACAAAACCCCAGAAACCCCCAGGGCGGTAAAGCCCCTCCAGGCTCCTACAGATCCCCTATGGACCTCCCAAACCCCCTTTAGGGACCCCGCAGAGCCCCCAATGCCTTTGCAGACTCCCCAGAAATGCCCCCAGGGTAAAGCCACGCCAGTCCCTCCAGATCTCTAGATCCCCTACAGATCCTCCAGCCCCACCAAAGCTCTCGGACACGCTGCAGCCGGGCCGGGGACCAGCAGCAAAGATGGCGGTGAAGCACTTTTGGGTGTTCTGAGCATGCGCGGGGTGAATGCGCCAGGAGATGGGCGGGGCTTAGAGGGGAACAGGGCGGGGCAAAAACAAGGGCTCAGTCTGAATAAAAGAGGAGAGGATAATGATTGACAGGGGCTGTGAGTATAATGAGTGGGGCTAATAAATGGGCAGAAACCGAGGGAAAAGGGGCGGGAACTGTGAGGGGAAAGGGGTGAGGCCAAAGGGCTGAGCGGTCCTAAAGGGGCCTGGTTTGGCCTAAAATCACCAAAAAGCCCCTCAAATGCAGCCTAAATCCACCAGGTTTGGCCTAAAAATCAGCCAAAGTGACCTCAAATCCACACAATAATGATCGAAAACCATCCAAATTTGCCTAACATTGTCCAAAATGGACCTAAAATCCAGTCTAAAATCCCACTTCGGCATAAAATCATTGGAACCAAGACCGAGACCAACACCAGAACCAGCACCAGCATTAATACTGAGACCGACATTGGAATGGACACTGAGACCAGGACTGGCAGCAGAATCGACACAAGAACTGAGACCAGCACCACTCCAGAACTGGAACTAAGACTGCGATCAACAACGAGACTGGGCCCTGAATTTCTGCTGGGACCAAGACTGAGACCAGCACCGACACTGGGACGGGCACCAGGAGAGCTCCAGGACTGAGACTGAGAGCGGCACCGGCACCAGAACTGAGACTGGCACCGCTCCATGACTGGGTCTGACAGTGAGATTGGCACTGGGAGCACTCTGGGATCAACACTGGCACCAGTACCAGCACTGGGACCGGAACTGCTCCGAGACTGAGACCAAAACTGAAAACGAAACCGGCACCAAGACTGGCACCGCTATAGGACCGTGACTGAGCCTGAGACCAGCACCGCTCTGGGATCGAGATTCAGACCGGGACCAGAATCAGCACCAGGAGCGCTCCAGGACTGCTCCAAACTGAGCCTGAGACCGGGACCAGGACAGAGACCGACACCAGGAGCGCTCTGGGACCTCCTTGTTCACTGTGGGGAGTTTTGGCTGCGCCCCCACACGGGACTGGGCAGGACTGGGAGGGACCCTGGGAGGGGCGGGACCGTCTCAGTTCACATCGTTCTGGAGCAGCCATCCCGGTCCATATGGTCCCAGTTTGTACAATCCCAGTCCATGGGATCCCAGTTTGTACAATCCCAGTCTGCATGGCCCTCATCCATCTGGTCCCGTCTGTGCAGTCCCAGTCTGGAGGATCCCCAGTCCATGTCATCCCAGCCCCCATGATCCCAGTCTGCATGGTCCTGCATGGCTCACACTGCCAGGCTCTGGAATTCCAGTTCCCAGCCAGGAAAATTTTGTTCCTGCCCATCCTAGTTTTGGTTCTCCAATTTGAGATTTCCCAGCCAAGGCACCCCATTTATGTCACAGCTTTAGCATCCCGATCCTGTTCCCAATCCTATTCCCAATCCCTATCTCATTCCCGATTTTTATTCTCAATCTTCTTCCGTTCCCTTCCTGATGCCGTTCCCAGTCCTGTTCCTGGTCCTGATTCTGATCTCATTCCTATTCCCATTCCAGTCCTAATCCCATTCCTGTTCCCAATCTATCTCATGCCCAATCCCTATCTCATTCCCATTCCCAATCCTGCTCCTGTTCCCATTCCCAATTTCGTTCCCATTTCTGATTCCAATCTCATTTCCAATCTCAATCCTTTTCCCAATTCCAAACCTTTCACATTCCCAATCTCTATTTCCATTCCATTCCAATCTAATTCCATTCCCATTCCCAATCCTTTTTCCATTCCTGATCCTGTTTCCTTTCGTGTTCCCATTCCCATTCTCAATCCCAAACCCAATCCGATTCCCATTCTCGATCCTGTTC
Organism: Luscinia megarhynchos; assembly: GCA_034336665.1. Lineage (NCBI taxonomy): Eukaryota > Metazoa > Chordata > Aves > Passeriformes > Muscicapidae > Luscinia > Luscinia megarhynchos. The sequence continues at coordinate 5,962 of JAPFBE010000996.1, read as the reverse complement.
CCATTCCCAAACCCATTCCCATTTTCTTTCCCAATTCCAATCCTGTTCCCAATTCCCAATCCTAAACCTTATCCCTCTCCCATTCCCAATCCTTATCCCGTTGCCATTCCCAATCCTGATCTCATTCCCGTTTCTGATCCCGATCTCATTTGCAATCTCGATCCCTTCCCAATCCTGATCCTGGTACCCATTCCCAATCCCTATTTCATTCCCAATCCTGATCCCGTTCCCAATCCTGTCCCCAATCCCAATCCCATTCCCACTCCAATCCTATTTCATTCCCAATCCCGATCCTGTTCCCGATCCTGCCACTGTTTTCAGGGAATCATTTTGATCTCAACCTCTACCACAAACCTGAGGGGGTCAAAACCCCCCAAATCCTGGGGTCAAACACCCCCAACCCCCAAATTTGGGATCAAAACCCCCAATCCCCAAACATTGGGGTTTGAAATATTTGGGGTGTCCAACCCCTCTGATCCCAAAACTTGGGGTTAAAGCCCTCTGATCCCCAAATTCTGCAGTCAAAACTCCCCAACACCCAATCCCTGGGGTGTCAATACCCCCAAATATCAAATTTTAGGATCAGCCACCCCCCTGAATTCTCCAACTCTGGGGTTAAACCCCCCAAATCCCCATAATTTAGTTGCCAACCCCCCCAAATCCCAATCTTTAGGACCAAAATCCCCAAACCCCAAATCCTGAGGTGTAAAACACCCTTGCCCCAAATTGTAGGATCAAACCCCCTCAGACTCCAAACCTTGGGGTGTCAAACCACCCCAATTCCCAAACTCTGTGGTTTGAAATATGTGGGGTGTTCAAACCCCCCGATCCCAAAATTCTGGGGTGTCAACCCCCCCAAAACTTTAGGATGAAACCTCCCACATCCCCAGACTTTGGGGTCAAACCCACCTGACCCCAAACTCCCCTCCAAAACCACTCCACCCTGGGGGCACAGCAGGGGTCATCTGGGGTTTATTTGGTGTTGATTGGGGATTGATTTGGAGTTGATATGGGATTTATTGTGGATTTATTTGGGGTGGGGGCAGTGCCAGATGCAATGTCTGCACAGAGACCCTGGGTACAATGCTGAGGGTGGGAAAAACCCAAAAACCCCTGGGAAACCCCAAAAACCCCTGGGGAACAGTAAAAGTAAAAGTGAATTTGTGGCGGGAAAAGGAGATTTTGGGGTAAAATAGAAAAAAATTGGGATATAAAAAGGGGTTTTTGGGATGGAAATGGAGATTTGGGGGAGGAAAAAAGGGTTTAGAGTAGGGTTTGAGGATTTGAGGTCAGGATTTTGGGTGAAAAATGGGGATTTGGGATTGAAAAAAAAGATTTTGAGGTGGGAAAAGGGGATTTTGGATGCTGAAAAGATTTAGGGTGTGAAAAGGAGAATTTGAGCTGGGAAAAGGAGAATTTGGAATCTGAAAAGGACATTTGGGGTGCACAAAGAAGGATTTTTGAGTTGGAAAAAAAGAGGATTTGGGTTTAAAAAACAGATTTGGAATAAAGAAACGAAGATTTGGTCCGAGCTGAACTTACCTGGGGGAATGGGGGCAGGTGGGAGGTTTGGGGCAGGGTCAGGACCATTTCTGGAGCAGTTTTCTGGGATTTTTGGTGTTTAGGGCTGGTTTTGAGCAATTTTGGAATATTTTGGAGGCAGCTTTGAGGCATTATCAGGCAATCTCAGTTCCCAGTCTCTGATGATGGTCGTGAGGCAGATCAGAGAAAACTTCGGACCGACTCTTACACAGGGACAGCACAGTGATAGTGGGGACAGCACAGGGAAAGTGCGGACAGAGCAGGGACAGTGGGGACAACACAGGAACAGTGGGGACACTAGGGACAGCACAGGGACACTGGGGACAATAGGGACAGCACAGGGACAGTGGGGACACTGGGGACAGCATAGGGACAGTGGGGACAGCACAGGGACAGTGGGAACAGGTGACAAGGGGGAGAGGCAACACTGAGAACACAAAGGGACTTGTTCAGCTCTGGGGACACACAGGGACAGCACGGTCACCATGGGAACAGGTGACAGTGGGGATAGGTGACCATGAGGACAATGGGGACAGGGACTGCTTTGGCTCTGGGATACACGGGACAATGGCACGGACAAGGAAACAATAGGGACAAGGTGAGGGCACAGGGACAGCTCTGGGGACAGTGACAAGGACAGGTGACAGTGGGGACGCACAGGCAGGTGCCAGTCTGGACAGGGACAAGGACAGGTGACAGTGGGGACAGCCCCCCAGCCCTCCCTCACCGTCCCTCTTGATCTCCTCGTTGAGGTTGTTGATGTCCATGGTGTGGTTGGGGCGGGGCTCCTGCACCTCCATGGCGGGACCCTCTGTGGGCACAGGGGTTTTAAGGGGGCTGGGACCTCCAAATCCACCGCAGACCACCTGAGATCCCCCCAAACCCGTCAGAACCACCTGAGACCCCCAAAATTTACCCCAGTCCTACCTGAGAACCCCCAAACCCCTCAGACTCCCTCAAAACCCCCCAGACCCACCCGGTTCCTCTCACAACCCCCAAAATCCCTTCAGACCCCCTAAAAACCCTCCGAAGCCTCTCAAGCTCAACCCCAAAGACCTCAGACTCCCCATTCCCCAAACCCCACCTCAGACCCCCTATTTCCTTCAGCCTCCCCAAATCCGCCCCAAATCCCCACAATCCCCATTTCTCATCAGACCAAATCACAGCCCCCAGTTCCGTCCACCTCAGAACCCCCACCCCATTTCCCCCCAAAATCCACCTCAGACCCCCGAAAAACCCCTCAAACCGCCCAAATTCCCCCAGATGCATCCCGGGGCCACCTGAGACCCTCCATTTCCTTCATACCTACCTCAAACCCGCCCAAATCCGCCCGGACCCATCTCAGATACCCCATTTCTAACCAAGTCCTCCCCAAAAGCAGCCCCAGATCCCTCAAAATTCCCTCAGATTCCCAAATCCCCCATTTCCCCGGCCCACCTCAGCTTCCTACACAGCGCTCTCCTCAAGCTCTCCAGCCACCGCCTCCACGGCGGGGCCCCTCCCAGCCAATAGCGGCGCCTCTCCCCGAACAACCAATCAGCGGCTCCCTCAGCAACACCCGCCTCCAGCGCTGCAGCCAATGAGAAGCCAGGCGGGGCGGCGCCCTCTGCCCGGGGCCGGCCATGCAGAGGGCGGCCCCTCCCCGGCCCTCCCCGGGCTCGGGGCGAGGCTGAGGGAAGCTGCAGGGAGCGGGGCAGGGCCGGGAGAGGGACGAGGGCTGCGGGAGCTGCTGAGGCGCGAGGGACAGGTGGGGAGGGGCGGGGTGAGAGGCAGGGCGGGGGTGGGGGGCGTCTGGGAGGGCTCTGGGGTGTCTTGAGGAGGGTCTGGGGGGAGTTCTCAGAGGGTTTTGGGGGAGTTTGGGGAGGGACCTTGGGAGGGTCTGGAAGGTCTTGGGGAGGTCTGGGGGTCTCAGACGGGGTCCTGGGGAGGTTTTGGGAGGGTCCTGAGAGGATCTTGCTGAGGTCTGGGGGTTTGTGGGGATACTGGGGGCTCTGGGGGTCCTTGGAGGGTTTTGGGAGCCTAGGGGGATCTGGGGAGGCTCTGGAGGGTCCCGTGGGGTTGGGGATGGGTCTGGGGGATGGGGGATCTGGGGGGGGTCTGGGGTCCAAAGAGGGTCTGGGGGTTTTGGGGCATCTGGGAGGGCCTGGGGTGTCTGGGGATTCTGAGAGGGTCTTGGAGGGTTTTGGAGGAGTCTGGGGGCTTTTGGGAGGGTCTGGGAGAGATCGTAGGGGCTTTGGGAGAGGTCTTGGGGGATTCTGGATGGGGTATTAGGGGCGCTTTGGGAGGGTCTGGGGGTCCTATAAAGGGTCAGGGGGTCGTGGGTGGGATCGGGGGTTTTGGGAGGGTCTGGGGTAGTCAGTGGGTCCTAAGAGGGGTCGTGGGGCCACTTTCGGGAGGGCTTCGTGGTGGGTCCTGGGCTGGGTTTTGGAAGGGGCTGGGGGTCCTTGGAAGGTTTTGGGAGGGTTGGGGGTTCTGGAGGGACTTTGAGGAGGAGTCTTGGAGTCTTGGGTGGGGTCGTGGGGGTCTTGGTGAGGGGTCTTGGGTGGGGGTCCTGGGAGGCCAGGGAAGGTCTGGGGAGGTCATGGTGAAGCACAGAAAACACTCTAAAACCCACAAAGAAGTTCTAAGAGTAGGTGTGTATTTTATTCAGCTGCGGCGTGTGGGGACAGCTCCTCCAAAACACGCACACCTGTGGCCACCTGCGCCTCTCCTTTTATTCTCTACAAACCAGGAATACACAACTCGCCTCATACAAATCCATCGCCCCTCGCTTCATATGGAAATTAGTTTCACGCCTCTTTGCATTGTTCCTTTTAGGTTGCTCTGCTGTTTTGTCTGGGGGCTTTGGGATGACCCCTGGGTCTCACAGGCTTCATGCCAGCTCTTCACTGGCATCTTTGGCACCCAAAATTCCCCTCAATTCCCACATTTGGAACCAAAATTCCCAAATATTCCCTACGGACATCCACAGATTTCTCTAGAGAACCCAAACTTCCCATGTTTTGGATCCATGTTTCTCTATACAGACCCCAAAAACTCCCTATGGGGATCCTCCAAAATTCCATTTGAGGACCCCAACATTGCAAAACTTCTCAATAGAGACCTAAAAATTCCCATGTTTAGACTCAAAATTCAAAAGAATTCCCAGGTGGAGACCCCCATTAATTCTCAAAATTCTACCCCCACAATTTTCCTTATGGGAACCCCCAAAATTCCCCAAAAACTCCAAAATTCCCTTAAGGGCACCAAAATTTCAGCAGGAATCCCCAAAATTCCCTAAGGTGACCTGAAAATTCCTGTAAGAGCCCAAAATACCAAGAAATTCTCTTGAAGAAACTCAAAATTCCCATATAGAGACCATGAGACCAGGCCCCTGTGGATCCCTATAGACCTCCCAGAGCGCCTTTAGGGACCCCCAGAGCCCCAAATCCCCTATAGACAAGCCCCAAATCCTCCATAGAGACCTCAGACCCCATAATCCCCTATAGAAATCCCAATCCCATTTTAAGGGACCCCCAAAATCCCTGAGAAGCCCAAAATCCTCTACAGAGACACTGAGCCCCCAGTCCTACAGATCCCCTATAGACCTCACAGACTCCTTTATTGACCCCACAGAGCCCCCAAATCCCCTTGCAGACCCCCAGAAACCCCCACGGCCTTAAAGTAGATCCCTATAGATCCCCTACAGATCCCCAGCCCCACTGCAGCTCTCGGACACGCTGGAGCCGGACGGAGGGACCGGGGAGCAAAGATGGCGGCGCACAGGAGGCACTAACGGGTGTTCTGAGCATGCTCGGAGAGAACCGGCCAGGAGATGGGGCGGGGCTTAGAGGGAATGGGGCAGAGCTGAACACAAGGGCTCGGTCTGAAGGAAAGGGAGGGAGGGATAATGATTGACAGGGCTGGGAATAGAAACTGGGGCTAATAAAATGGGGCAGAAACCGATGGGAAAAGGGCAGGGTCAGAAAGGGCAGGAACTGTGAGGGAAAGAACTGGGCCAAAAGGCTGCATGGTCCTAAAAGGGCCTGGTTCCCTAAAATCACCTAGGCACAAAATTCAGCCTAATTCCAGCAGGAATTGGCCTAAAAATCAGCCAAGGGCCTAACATTGTCCGAAGGGCCTAAAATCCCACCTAAAACACCTCAGCTTGAGTATAAATTCACATAAAATGGGCTAAAAGATTTGGGACTGAGACCGAGACCGGCACCCCAAACCAGCAACAGCACCATTTCTGAGGCTGAATCAGAATGGAGACGAGACCAAGACTGGGAACAGAACCAACACAGAACTGAGACAGCACCGCTCCAGAACTGGAACAATGACTGGGACTGAGACCAACACCAATACTGGAACCGGCACTAGGAGAGCTCCAGGGACTACTGGGACTGAGAGCGGCACCAGAACCAGCACCAAGACTGAT
>JAPFBE010000995.1:0-17035 GCA_034336665.1 Luscinia megarhynchos | reverse complement strand
CTCGTCCCGGGTGATGCTCTGTCGGGGACCCTCGTCCTCGCCCCGGGGGGATGCCTTGTCAGGGTCGGTCGTCCTCGCCCCCGGGGCAATGCTCTGTCAGGGTCCGTCGTCGACGCCACAGAGGGATTCCATGTCGGGGTCCGTTGTCATCACACCCGGGAGGATCATTTGTCGGTGTTCGGCGTCCTGAATCCTGGGGCAATGCCCTATCGGGGTCTCTCGTCCTCGTCCCCAAGGCGATGCTCTGTCGGGGTCCGTCGTCCTCGCCCCCGGGAGGATGATATTTCGGCATCCGACGCCCTCGTCCCGGGGGGATGACCTGTCAGGGTCCGTCGTCCTCACCCCAGTGGGATGCCCTGTCAGGGTCTTTCGTCATCGCACCTGAAAGGATCATTTGTGGGTGTCCGTAGTCATCACCCCCGGGTCGATGCCCTGTCGGGGTTCATTGTCGTCGCCTCCAGGAGGATGATCTTTCGGCATCCGACGCCCTCGTCCCGGGAGGATGATCTTACGGCATCCATCGCTCTCATCCCGGGGCGATGCTCTATCGGGGACCTTAGTCCTCGCCCCGGAGGGAAGATCTGTCGAGGTCTCTCGTTCTCGCCCCACAGGGGTGCACTGTCGGGGTCTGTCGTCCTCGCACCGTAGGGATGGCTTGTCGGGGTCCACCGTCATCGCACCCGGGAGGATCATTTGTCGGTGTACTTCGTCCTCAACCCCAGGGCAATGCTGTGTCGAGGTCCCTTGTCCTCGCCCTCTGGGCGATGCTACGTCAGGGTCCGTCTCCCTCGTCTCCTGGGGATGCTCTGTCAGGGTCCATCGCCCTCGTCCCAGGGCAATGCTCTGTCAGGCTCCATCGCCCTCGTCCCAGGGCGATCCTCTGTCAGGGTCCGTCACCCTCATCCCGGGGCAATGCTCTGTCGGGGTCCTTCGTCCTCGTCCCAGGGGCGATACACTTTCGGGGTCCGTTGTCCTCGCCCCCGGGGCGATGCTCTTTAGGGGTCTGTCGTATTTGCCCCACGAGGATGCCCTGTCAGGGCCCGACGTCCTCACCCGGAGGGGATGATCTGTCGGGGTCTGACGTCCATGTACCGGGGGGATGCCTTGACGAGGTCCGTTGTCATCGTACCCGGGAGGATCATCTGTCAGTGTCCGTCGTCCGCAACCCCGGGGCAATGCTCTGTCGGGGTCCCCCGTCCTCGACCCCAAGGGAAGATGATCTGTCAGGGTCCGTCGTCATCGCACCGGGGGGATGCTCTGTCAGCGTCCGGTGTCCTCGCCCCATGTCGATGCTCTGTTGGAGTCCATCGTCATTGCCTTGGGGGGATCATCTGTCGGGGTCCGTCGTCCTAGCCCCCACGGTGATGATCTTTCGGCATCTGTAGCCCTCATCCCGGGGGGATGTTCTCTCAGGTTCCCTCGTCCACGCCCCCGGGGGGATGCTCTGTCTGGGACTCTCGTCCTCACCCCCGGATCAATGCAATGTCGGGGTGTGCCGTCCTCGCTCCCAGGGGGATGCTCTGTCGGGGTCCCTCGTCCTCGACCCGGGGGGATGATCTGTCGGGGTCTGTCGTCCTCGCACCAAGGGAATGCCTTGTCAGGGTCAGTCGTCATCGCACCCAAAAGGATCATTTGTCCGTGTCCGTCGTCCTCAACCCCGGGGCAATGCTCTGTCGGGGTCCCTCTTCCTTGCCGTCAGGGCGCTGCTCTGTCAGGATCCGTCTCCCTCGTCTCCTGGGAATGCTCTGTCAGGGTCTATCGCCCTCGTTCCTGGGAGATGCTTTGTCAGGGTCTGTCGCCCTGGTCCCAGGGCCATCCTCTGTCAGGGTCCGTCGCCCTTGTCTCCCGAGGATGCTCTGTCAGGGTCTATCGCCTTCGTCCCAGGGCGATGCTCTGTCGTGGTCCGTGGTCCTCACCCCCGGGGCAATACACTTTCGGGATCCGTTGTCCTCGTCCCCGGGGCGATGCTCTGTAAGGGTCTCTCGTCCTCGCCCCATGGGGATGCCCTGTCGGGGTCCAACATCGTCGGCCCCGGGGCGATGCTCTGTCGGGGTGTGTCGTCCTCACCCCAAAGCGATGCTCTGTCGGGGTCCGTTGTCCTCGTTGCCCGGGGATGCTCTGTCAGGGTCCATCGTCCTCGCCCTCAGGGGGCTGATCTGTCGGCGTCCCTCGTCCTCGCCCCTGGGGCAATACACTTTCAAGGTTTCTCGTCCTCGCTCCTGGGACTATGGTCAGTAGGGATACGTCATATGCGCCCCCGAGAGGATGATATTGCAGCATCCGTCGCCCTCGTCCCGGGGCGATGCTCTGTCGGTGACCCTCGTCCTGGCCCCGAAGGCATGATCTGTTGGGGTTTCTCGACCACGCCCCACGGGGATGCGCAGTCGGGGTCCGTCGTCCTCGCCCCCGGGGCGATGTTCTGTCAGGGTCCGTCGTCCTTGCCTGAGGGGGATGCTCTGTCGTGGTCCTTCGTCCTGGCCTCAGTGGGGATGATCTGTTGGAGTCCGTCGTCCTGTCCCCCGAGGTTATGCTCTGTCGGGCTCCGTCGTCTCACCCCAAATGATGCTGTGTTGGGCTCCGTCGTCCTCGCCCCCGGGGGGATGCTCTGTCATGGTCCGTCGTCCTCACCCCCGGAGCAATGCTCTGTCGGGGTCCCTCCTCCTCTCCTTGAGGGGATAATTTGTCGGGGTTCGTCGCCCTCGTCCCGGGGGAATCGTCTGTCAGGGTCCGTCGTCCTCGCCCCGGAGGGATGATCTGTCGGGGCCAGTCGTCATCGCCCCGGGGGGATGGCCTGTGTTGGTCTTTCGTCTTCCCACCCGGGAGGATCATCTGTCGGTGTCTGTCGTCCTTGCCCCCGGGGACATGATCTGTCAGGGTCCCTCGTCCTCTCCCCCGGGGCAATACACTTTTGGAATCCTTCCTCCGCGGCCCCGCTGCAATGGTCAGTAGGGATACGTCATCCTCGCCCCGGGGAGATGCTCTGTCAGGGTCCGTCCTCCTCGCATCAGGGAGGATGCTCTGTCGGGGTCTGTCGTCCTATCCCTCGGGGCAATGCTCTGTCAGGGTCCGTCGTCCTCGCACCTGAGGCGATTCTCTGTCGTGGTCCGTCGTCCTCGCCCCGGGAGGATGCTCTGTCAGGGTCCGTCGTCCTTGCCCCAGGGGAAATGCTCTGTCGGGGTCTGTTGTCGTTACCCTGGGGGGATGCCCTGTTGGGGTTTTTCGTCTTCGCACCCGTGAGGATCATCTGTCAATGTCCGTCGTCTTCGCCCCCGGGGACATGACCTGTCAGGGTCCCTCGTCCTCTCCCCCGGGGCAATACAGTTTTGGAGTCCATCTTCCTTGGCCCTGGCGCGATGGTCAGCAGGGATACATTGTCCTCGACCCCGGGTAGATACTCTGTCAGGGTCCGTCGTCCTCGCCCCCAAAGGGATCATCTGTCGGGTCCGTCATCCTCGCCACCTCGACGATGTTCTTTCGGCGTCCGTCACCCTCATCCTGGGGCGATGCTTTGTCGGGATCCCTCCTCCTCTCCTTGGGGGGATACTCTGTCAGGGTGCGTCGCAGTCGTCCTGGTAGATCATCTGTCAGGGTCCGTCGTCTTCGCCCCGGGGCGATGCTCTGTCAGGGTCTGTCGTCTTCACCCCGTGTCCATCGTCCTGGCCGAGGGGGGGATGCACTGTCAGTGTCCACCCTCCTCTCCCCAATGAGAGGACCAGGGAGCGGGGTGCCGCCATCGTTATCCTGCGTGGAAATATGTGGCGGGGCTTGTCAGGTCATTGCGGTCTTCCTCCACCATGGAGGGGGGCCGGGTGATCTGTGCTCATCGCGGTGTAGGCTCCGGGGGTCTCCGTGGTGCAGAGTCACGAGTGGGGTCTCCGCGCCCTTCGTTGCTGGGCAGGCGGCACAGAGCGGATCTCCGCCCGCTCCGTGGGTCTCCTCCCTGTGCGCTGCTCAGGGCTCGTCTCCCAGGGACCCCTCCTCCTCTTTCCGCCGCCGTCTCTGCTGAGGGCCCGAGCCAGCGAGCTCTTTATATACCCAGACCAAGCCCCGCCCCTTTCAGGCACAGCCAATAGGAGCCCAGGAACAAGCGTGGGGGCGGAGCACCCAGCGTTGCTCATTGTGATGTCACAAAGAGGAGGCGTGGCCACAGCGTGACCGAGCGTTCTGATTGGTCGGAAGGAGAAAGAGCAGAAAAGGGGCGTGGCTCGGGCCCGGGGTGGGATGGGCAGGTGTGAGGGCGGGGTGGGGGCGGGGTGGGGGCGGGGTGGGGGCGGGCCCAGGGGTCACACCAGGATTTTGGGAGCAGCTCCGGGCACTCCCAGTCCCTCCACAGCTCTCCTGGGCCCCTTCCGGCACTGCAAGAAGCAGAGGAAGGGGTCTCTGGGTGTCCCAGCCCCATTCCAGAAGTCGACAAGTGTCGACAGCGTGACGAGAAGTTGCAACACTTATGGCTAGAAGGTCTTTTCAGGATTTATTCACCAATAACACACTGCCAACAAAGATAATTATGTTTTTAATTCAATACTAAGGTTTTGTCTAATTGCAGTGTGAACTTTCTTAGCCAATCCTATTCTGGCACACAGACCTAGTCTAAGACTTTTTGTCACATCTGCGACTAATTTTATTCTTCTTTTTTATCATAAAATCTACAGCTGAGCTTTTCTCACCTAAATACATCTCTGCTTTAATCTACATTTTTGCTTCTAGCACCTAAGTTGGAAGCATTTCCTGAGGCCTCCGGTCAAATTGTGTGGTTTTTTTCTAGGCTTTGATTGACAGGCCCAATGTCGAGAGAATTCCTTGCATTTTGAATTCCAACAGAATCTCACAGACCCGAGGCTCTCTTATGACACAGTAGGGCCTGGTGGAACCAAGGGCAGCATTGTGACACCCCAGAACCGCACGGAACCGGCGTCCATCGTGACACAGCGGGGCCTGGGGAAAGAAATCTCACTGCCAAAGCATTTCTGGCTGATAAAAAGTTTGATTTGGGCCAGTTTTTCTGGGCCAACACCCAGGGATGCTCGAGGGTCTCCATCCCTCTGGGCCTGGGAAATGCTCGAGGTGGCCGGGGGTTTCTGTCCCTCTCCCTTGGGGGTGGGGTCTTTATCCCTCTGGGAGACACCGCGGGGTCTCTGTCCCTCTCACCCGAGGATGGCGCCCGAGCATCCCCCGGTGTGACACGGCCAGAGATCCCCAGCCCTGAGCATCCCCCGGTGTGACACGGCCAGAGACCTCCAGCCCTGCCATTCCCCTCAGGTGAGGCCCGAAACCCCCAGGACCGCCCAGGGAGGAGGGAACAAAGACATCCCTCGGCCCACAGCTCCCTGCCCGGCTGAGGGTCTCTGTCTTCCTCTTCATGGGGGCGGGGGGCTTTGAGCTTGGTTTGGTTGGCGAGGGACTGCGTTCGCGAGTAAAGACCAGGCACAGCACTTGATGTGATTTTTGCCAATTTTATTTTGGCCTTAGATTTTTTGAACTGGGACGATGGCCAGACCCCTCCGATTTGGGGGGCTGGCGGTCCCTCGCTGCCCGGTGCTTGTCTGTCCTTAGCTTTGTTGAGCCGGGGTGGTGTCCGACCCCTCCGATTTTGGGAGGCCGCTGTGCTCTCCATCCACCTTACCTTTGGCAGGCTGTGCTGTCTTTGTTGCCTTTTGGCCGGGGAGGGAAAAGCTGTCGGTGTCCGTCGTCCTTGCCCCCGGAGAGGCTCACCCCTGTCCTGGGGTGACGTTGCAGTGCTTTATATCCACAATCGTGTGCTGCTCATGCCTGGAGGGTTTGTTTTGTCTAGCTAGACAGCTCCTCCCCATCGGTGAGCTGCTGCCGCTGTGCTGCTTGCAAGCTGCTGCCCCTCTCCCCCCATCGCGGCTCGGCCGCTTTTAGCTGCTTCTGCTTGCTTAGCTGCTGCTTCTGCCCCCACTTTGCTTAGGCTGCTTGGCTTTATTTTTCCTTCCCTTATTAGCTAGAAATACCACGGGAACCTGATCCTGGACGACCTGGAACATCAAGATCGCCCGGGCGCCTGCTCATGAAAAGAAATACAGCGTTTCTGCCCTCCCGGCACGGAGACGTCCTGAGGCTGTACATCCACTCGGACGGGTGAAGTTGGCTGCGTCAACCTTGGCTCTTTTTTTCTTGCGTTGGGGAGAGATTTTTCTGTGTGTTTGCTAAATAAACAAGTGTTTTCGCCTTTTTCTCTGAGGAAAATCTTCCCGAAGCCGGTGGTGGGAGAGGCAAGAGTTTGGAGAGTTTGTTGCTTAAGGGGTTCCTTTTGGAGATTCTTCCCCTAATTTGCCCAAAACCAGGACACGCCCGTATCTGCCCTCACCCCGGGGGATGCTCTGTCCGTGTCCGCGGTTGTCCCGAGGCGATGCTCTGCCGTTGTCCACCCTTCTCGCCCACGGGGCAATGTTCTGTCGGGGTCCGTCATTTTGACCCCTTGGCGATGCTCTGTCTGGGACCGACGTCCTCGACCACGGGGAAATGCTCTGTCAGGGTCCGTCGTCCTCGCCCCGGGGCGATGATCTGTCGGGTTCCGTCTTCCTCGCTCACGGGGGATGCTCTGTCAGGGTCTGTCGTCCTCGCCCCTGGGGGCATGATATGTCGGGGTCCCATGTCCTCGTCCCCAAGGCAATACAATTTCGGAGTCCTTTGTCCTCGGCCCCGGAGCTATGGTCAGTAACGATACCTCGTCCTCGCCCCCAGGGCGATGCTCTGTCGGGGTCCGTCGTCCTCGCCCCTGGGGACATGATCTGTTGGCGTCTCTCGTCATCGCCCCCGGGGCAATACACTTTCAGAATCCGTCTTCCTCGACCCCTGGGCGATGGTCAGTAGGGATATGTCGTCCTCGCCCTCAGGGAGGATCATCTGTCGAGGTCCATCGTCCTCGTCCCGGGGGATGCCCTATCGAGGTCCGTCGTCATTGCACTCGGGAGGATCATCTGTCGGTGTCCGTTGTACTCACCCCCAGGGCAATGCTCTGTCAGGGTCCCTCGTCCTCGCCCCCGGGGCGATGATCTGTCAGGGTCCGTTGCGCTTGTCCTTGGGAGATGCTCTGTCGTGGTCCGTCGTCCTTGCCCCCGGGGCAATACACTTTCGAGGTCCGTCGTTCTCGCTCCCGGGGCGATGCTCTGTTGGGGTATGTCGTCCTCGCCCCACGAGGATGATCTTGCGGCGCCCTCGCCCTCCTCCCAAGGTGATGCTCTGTCGGGGACCCTCGTCATCGCCCGGAAGGATGCCCTGTCGGGGTCGGTCATCCCTCGCCCCGGGGCGATGATCTTCGACATCCATCGCCCTCATCCCGGGGGGATGTTCTTTTGGGGTACATCGTCCACCCCCCCGGAGGGGTGCTCTGTCAGGGTCCCTCGTCCTCGCCCTCGAGGCAATGATCTGTCGGGGGTCCGTTGTCCTCGCCCCGGGGGATGCTCTGTCGGGATCCATCATTGTCGCTGCGGAGGGATGCTCTGTCAGTGTCTGACATCCTCAGCCTCTGGGGCAATACAATTTAGGGGTCCGTCGTCCTCTCTCGAGCGATGGTCAGTGCGGATACGTCATACTACGCCCCCAAAGAGTATGATCTTGCGGCGTCCGTCGTCTCGTCCGGGGCAATGCTCTCTTGGGGATCTCGTCCCTCGCCCCACGGGGATGCCCTGTCAGGGTCCGTTGTCCTCGCCCCCGGTGCGATGCTCTTTCGGGTTCCATGGTCCTCGCCCCACAGAGATGCCCTGTCCAGGTCCGTCGACATCGCACCGGGAGGATCATTTGTCGGTATCCGTCGTCCTCAACCCGAGTAGCTCTGTTGGGGTATGTCGTCCTCGCCCCTGCAAGGATGATCTTCGGCATCCGTCACCCTCGTCCCCGGGTGATGCTCTGTCGGGGACCCTCGTCCTACGCCCGGAGATGCCTTGTCAGGGTCGGTCGTCCTCGCCCCCGGGGCAATGCTCTGTCAGGGTCCGTCGTCGACGCCACAGAGGGATTCCATGTCGGGGTCCGTTGTCATCACACCCGGGAGGATCATTTGTCGGTGTTCGGCGTCCTGAATCCTGGGGCAATGCCCTGTCGGGGTCTCGTCCCTCGTCCCCAAGGGCGATGCTCTGTCGGGGTCCGTCGTCCTCGCCCCCGGGAGGATGATATTTCGGCATCCGACGCCCTCGTCCCGGGGGGATGACCTGTCAGGGTCCGTCGTCCTCACCCCAGTGGGATGCCCTGTCAGGGTCTTTCGTCATCGCACCTGAAAGGATCATTTGTGGGTGTCCGTAGTCATCACCCCCGGGTCGATGCCCTGTCGGGGTTCATTGTCGTCGCCTCCGGGAGGATGATCTTTCGGCATCCGACGCCCTTGTCCCGGGAGGATGATCTTACGGCATCCATCGCTCTCATCCCGGGGCGATGCTCTATCGGGGACCTTAGTCCTCGCCCCGGAGGGAAGATCTGTCGAGGTCTCTCGTTCTCGCCCCACAGGGGTGCACTGTCGGGGTCTGTCGTCCTCGCACCGTAGGGATGGCTTGTCGGGGTCCACCGTCATCGCACCCGGGAGGATCATTTGTCGGTGTACTTCGTCCTCAACCCCAGGGCAATGCTGTGTCGAGGTCCCTTGTCCTCGCCCTCTGGGCGATGCTACGTCAGGGTCCATCTCCCTCGTCTCCTGGGGATGCTCTGTCAGGGTCCATCGCCCTCGTCCCAGGGCGATGCTCTGTCGGGGTCCGTCGTCATCGCCCCCGGGTGGATGATCTATCGGAGTCTCTCGTCCTCGCACCGGGGGGATGCCTTTTCGGGGACAGTCGTCATCGCACCCAGGAGGATAATTTTCGGTGTCCGTCGTCCTCAACCCTGGCTCAATGCTCTGTCGGGGTCCCTCATCCTCGCCCTCGGGGTGATGCTCTCTCAGGGTCCGTCTCCCTCGTCTCCTGGGGATGCTCTGTCAGGGTCCATCGCCCTCGTCCCAGGGCAATGCTCTGTCAGGCTCCGTCGCCCTCGTCCCAGGGCGATCCTCTGTCAGGGTCCGTCACCCTCATCCCGGGGCAATGCTCTGTCGGGGTCCTTCGTCCTCGTCCCAGGGGCGATACACTTTCGGGGCTCCGTTGTCCTCGCCCCCGGGGCGATGCTCTTTAGGGGTCTGTCGTATTTGCCCCACGGGGATGCCCTGTCGGGGCCCGACGTCCTCACCCGGATAGGATGATCTGTCGGGGTCTGTCGTCCATGTACCGGGGGGATGCCTTGACGAGGTCCGTTGTCATCGTACCCGGGAGGATCATCTGTCAGTGTCCATCGTCCGCAACCCCAGGGCAATGCTCTGTCGGGGTCCCCCGTCCTCGACCCCAAGGGAAGATGATCTGTCAGGGTCCGTCGTCATCGCACCGGGGGGATGCTCTGTCAGCGTCCGGTGTCCTCGCCCCATGTCGATGCTCTGTTGGAGTCCATCGTCATTGCCTTGGGGGGATCATCTGTCGGGGTCCGTCGTCCTAGCCCCCACGGTGATGATCTTTCGGCATCTGTAGCCCTCATCCCGGGGGGATGTTCTCTCAGGTTCCCTCGTCCACGCCCCCGGGGGGATGCTCTGTCTGGGACTCTCGTCCTCACCCCGGATCAATGCAATGTCGGGGTGTGCCGTCCTCGCTCCCAGGGGGATGCTCTGTCGGGGTCCCTCGTCCTCGACCCGGGGGGATGATCTGTCGGGGTCTGTCGTCCTCGCACCAAGGGAATGCCTTGTCAGGGTCAGTCGTCATCGCACCCAAAGGATCATTTGTCCGTGTCCGTCGTCCTCAACCCCGGGGCAATGCTCTGTCGGGGTCCCTCTTCCTTACCGTCAGGGGCGCTGCTCTGTCAGGATCCGTCTCCCTCGTCTCCTGGGAATGCTCTGTCGGGGTCTATCGCCCTCGTTCCTGGGAGATGCTTTGTCAGGGTCTGTCGCCCTGGTCCCAGGGCCATCCTCTGTCAGGGTCCGTCGCCCTTGTCTCCCGAGGATGCTCTGTCAGGGTCTATCGCCTTCGTCCCAGGGCGATGCTCTGTCGTGGTCCGTCGTCCTCACCCCCGGGGCAATACACTTTCGGGATCCGTTGTCCTCGTCCCCGGGGCGATGCTCTGTAAGGGTCTCTCGTCCTCGCCCCATGGGGATGCCCTGTCGGGGTCCAACATCGTCGGCCCCGGGGCGATGCTCTGTCGGGGTGTGTCGTCCTCACCCCAAAGCGATGCTCTGTCGGGGTCCGTTGTCCTCGTTGCCCGGGGATGCTCTGTCAGGGTCCATCGTCCTCGCCCTCAGGGGGCTGATCTGTCGGCGTCCCTCGTCCTCGCCCCTGGGGCAATACACTTTCAAGGTTTCTCGTCCTCGCTCCTGGGACTATGGTCAGTAGGGATACGTCATATCGCCCCCGAGAGGATGATATTGCAGCATCCGTCGCCCTCGTCCCGGGGCGATGCTCTGTCGGTGACCCTCGTCCTGGCCCCGAAGGCATGATCTGTTGGGGTTTCTCGACCACGCCCCACGGGGATGCGCAGTCGGGGTCCGTCGTCCTCGCCCCCGGGGCGATGTTCTGTCAGGGTCCGTCGTCCTTGCCTGAGGGGATGCTCTGTCGTGGTCCTTCGTCCTGGCCTCAGTGGGGATGATCTGTTGGAGTCCGTCGTCCTGTCCCCCGAGGTTATGCTCTGTCGGGGTCCGTCGTCTCACCCCAAAGGATGCTGTGTTGGGCTCCGTCGTCCCTCGCCCCGGGGAGATGCTCTGTCATGGTCCGTCGTCCTCACCCCGGAGCAATGCTCTGTCGGGGTCCCTCCTCCTCTCCTTGAGGGGATAATTTGTCGGGGTTAAATTAAGCCCTCGTCCCGGGGGAATCGTCTGTCAGGGTCCGTCGTCCTCGCCCCGGAGGGATGATCTGTCGGGGCCAGTCGTCATCGCCCCGGGGGGATGGCCTGTGTTGGTCTTTCGTCTTCCCACCCGGGAGGATCATCTGTCGGTGTCTGTCGTCCTTGCCCCGGGGACATGATCTGTCAGGGTCCCTCGTCCTCTCCCCGGGGCAATACACTTTTGGAATCCTTCCTCCATGGCCCGCTGCAATGGTCAGTAGGGATACGTCATCTCGCCCGGGGAGATGCTCTGTCAGGGTCCGTCCTCCTCGCATCAGGGAGGATGCTCTGTCGGGGTCTGTCGTCCTATCCCTCGGGGCAATGCTCTGTCAGGGTCCGTCGTCCTCGCACCTGAGGCGATTCTCTGTCGTGGTCCGTCGTCCTCGCCCCGGGAGGATGCTCTGTCAGGGTCCGTCGTCCTTGCCCCAGGGGAGATGCTCTGTCGGGGTCTGTTGTCGTTACCCTGGGGGGATGCCCTGTTGGGGTTTTTCGTCTTCGCACCCGTGAGGATCATCTGTCAGTGTCCGTCGTCCTCGCCCCCGGGGACATGACCTGTCAGGGTCCCTCGTCCTCTCCCCCGGGGCAATACAGTTTTGGAGTCCATCTTCCTTGGCCCTGGGGCGATGGTCAGCAGGGATACATTGTCCTCGACCCCGGGTAGATACTCTGTCAGGGTCCGTCGTCCTCGCCCCCAAAGGGATCATCTGTCGGGTCCGTCATCCTCGCCACCTCGACGATGTTCTTTCGGCGTCCGTCACCCTCATCCTGGGGCGATGCTTTGTCGGGATCCCTCCTCCTCTCCTTGGGGGGATACTCTGTCAGGGTGCGTCGCAGTCGTCCTGGTAGATCATCTGTCAGGGTCCGTCGTCTTCGCCCCGGGGCGATGCTCTGTCAGGGTCTGTCGTCTTCACCCCGTGTCCATCGTCCTGGCCGAGGGGGGGATGCACTGTCAGTGTCCACCCTCCTCTCCCCAATGAGAGGACCAGGGAGCGGGGTGCCGCCATCGTTATCCTGCGTGGAAATATGTGGCGGGGCTTGTCAGGTCATTGCGGTCTTCCTCCACCATGGAGGGGGGCCGGGTGATCTGTGCTCATCGCGGTGTAGGCTCCGGGGGTCTCCGTGGTGCAGAGTCACGAGTGGGGTCTCCGCGCCCTTCGTTGCTGGGCAGGCGGCACAGAGCGGATCTCCGCCCGCTCCGTGGGTCTCCTCCCGGTGCGCTGCTCGGGGCTCGTCTCCCAGGGACCCCTCCTCCTCTTTCCGCCGCCGTCTCTGCTGAGGGCCCGAGCCAGCGAGCTCTTTATATACCCAGACCAAGCCCCGCCCCTTTCAGGCACAGCCAATAGGAGCCCAGGAACAAGCGTGGGGGCGGAGCACCCAGCGTTGCTCATTGTGATGTCACAAAGAGGAGGCGTGGCCACAGCGTGACCGAGCGTTCTGATTGGTCGGAAGGAGAAAGAGCAGAAAAGGGGCGTGGCTCGGGCCCGGGGTGGGAGGGGCAGGTGTGAGGGCGGGGTGGGGGCGGGGTGGGGGCGGGCCCAGGGGTCACACCAGGATTTTGGGAGCAGCTCCGGGCACTCCCAGTCCCTCCACAGCTCTCCTGGGCCCCTTCCGGCACTGCAAGAAGCAGAGGAAGGGGTCTCTGGGTGTCCCAGCCCCATTCCAGAAGTCGACAAGTGTCGACAGCGTGACGAGAAGTTGCAACACTTATGGCTAGAAGGTCTTTTCAGGATTTATTCACCAATAACACACTGCCAACAAAGATAATTATGTTTTTAATTCAATACTAAGGTTTTGTCTAATTGCAGTGTGAACTTTCTTAGCCAATCCTATTCTGGCACACAGACCTAGTCTAAGACTTTTTGTCACATCTGCGACTAATTTTATTCTTCTTTTTATCATAAAATCTACAGCTGAGCTTTTCTCACCTAAATACATCTCTGCTTTAATCTACATTTTTGCTTCTAGCACCTAAGTTGGAAGCATTTCCTGAGGCCTCCGGTCAAATTGTGTGGTTTTTTTCTAGGCTTTGATTGACAGGCCCAATGTCGAGAGAATTCCTTGCATTTTGAATTCCAACAGAATCTCACAGACCCGAGGCTCTCTTATGACACAGTAGGGCCTTGTGGAACCAAGGGCAGCATTGTGACACCCCAGAACCGCACGGAACCGAGCGTCCATCGTGACACAGCGGGGCCTGGGGAAAGGAAATCTCACTGCCAAAGCATTTCTGGCTGATAAAAGTTTGATTTGGGCCAGTTTTTTCTGGGCCAACACCCAGGGATGCTCGAGGGTCTCCATCCCTCTGGGCCTGGGAAATGCTCGAGGTGGCCGGGGGGTTTCTGTCCCTCTCCCTTGGGGGTGGGGTCTTTATCCCTCTGGGGACACCGCAGGGTCTCTGTCCCTCTCACCCGAGGATGAGCGCCCCGAGCATCCCACGGTGTGACACGGCCAGAGATCCCCAGCCCTGAGCATCCCCCGGTGTGACACGGCCAGAGACCTCCAGCCCTGCCATTCCCCTCAGGTGAGGCCCGAAACCCCCCAGGACCGCCCAGGGAGGAGGGGAACAAAGACATTCCTCGGCCCACCGCGCTCCCTGCCCGGCGGAGGGTCTCTGTCTTCCTCTTCATGGGGCGGGGGGGGCTTTGAGCTTGGTTTGGGTGGCGAGGGACTCGTTGCGAGAGTAAAGACCAGGCACAGCACTTCATGTGATTTTTGCCAATTTTATTTTGGCCTTAGATTTTTTGAACTGGGACGATGGCCAGACCCCTCCGATTTGGGGGGCTGGCGCGGTCCCTCGCTGCCCTGATGCTTGTCTGTCCTTAGCTTTGTTGAGCCGGGGTGGTGTCCGACCCCCTCCGATTTTGGGAGGCCGCTGTGCTCTCCATCCACCTTACCTTTGGCAGGCTGTGCTGTCTTTGTTGCCTTTTGGCCGGGAGGGGAAAGCGCTGTCGGTGTCCGTCGTCCTTGCCCCCGGGGGGAGGCTCACCCCCTGTCCTGGGGTGACGTTGCAGTGCTTTATATCCACAATCGTGTGCTGCTCATGCCTGGAGGGTTTGTTTTGTCTAGCTAGACAGCGCTCCTCCCCATCGGTGAGCTGCTGCCGCTGTGCTGCTTGCAAGCTGCTGCCCCCTCTCCCCCCCTGCGCGGCTCGGCCGCTTTTAGCTGCTTCTGCTTGCTTAGCTGCTGCTTCTGCCCCCCACTTTGCTTAGGCTGCTTCGCTTTATTTTTCCTTCCCTTATTAGCTAGAAATACCACGGGAACCTGATCCTGGACGACCTGGAACATCAAGATACGCCGGGCGCCTGCTCATGAAAAGAAATACGCGTTTCTGCCCTCCCCGGCACCGGAGACGTCCTGAGGCTGTACATCCACTCGGACGGGTGAAGTTGGCTGCGTCAACCTTGGCTCTTTTTTTCTTGCGTTGGGGAGAGATTTTTCTGTGTGTTTGCTAAATAAACAAGTGTTTTCGCCTTTTTCTCTGAGGAAAATCTTCCCGAAGCCGGTGGTGGGAGAGGCAAGAGTTTGGAGAGTTTGTTGCTTAAGGGGTTCCTTTTGGAGATTCTTCCCCTAATTTGCCCAAAACCAGGACACGCCCGTATCTGCCCTCACCCGGGGGATGCTCTGTCCGTGTCCGCGGTTGTCCCGAGGCGATGCTCTGCCGTTGTCCACCCTTCTCGCCCACGGGGCAATGTTCTGTCGGGGTCCGTCATTTTCGGCCCCGCGGCGATGCTCTGTCTGGGACCGACGTCCTCGACCACGGGGAAATGCTCTGTCAGTGTCCGTCGTCCTCGCCCCCGGGGCGATGATCTGTCGGGTTCCGTCTTCCTCGCTCACGGGGGATGCTCTGTCAGGGTCTGTCGTCCTCGCCCCTGGGGGCATGATATGTCGGGGTCCCATGTCCTCGTCCCCAAGGCAATACAATTTCGGAGTCCTTTGCCCTCGGCCCCGGAGCTATGGTCAGTAACGATACCTCGTCCTCGCCCCCAGGGCAATGCTCTGTCGGGGTCCGTCGTCCTCGCCCCTGGGGACATGATCTGTTGGCGTCTCTCGTCATCGCCCCCGGGGCAATACACTTTCAGAATCCGTCTTCCTCGACCCCTGGGCCATGGTCAGTAGGGATATGTCGTCCTCGCCCTCAGGGAGGATCATCTGTCGAGGTCCATCGTCCTCGTCCCGGGGGATGCCCTATCGAGGTCCGTCGTCATTGCACTCGGGAGGATCATCTGTCGGTGTCCGTTGTACTCACCCCCAGGGCAATGCTCTGTCAGGGTCCCTCGTCCTCGCCCCCGGGGCGATGATCTGTCAGGGTCCGTTGCGCTTGTCCTTGGGAGATGCTCTGTCGTGGTCCGTCGTCCTTGCCCCCGGGGCAATACACTTTCGAGGTTCGTCGTTCTCGCTCCCGGGGCGATGCTCTGTTGGGGTATGTCGTCCTCGCCCCCACGAGGATGATCTTGCGGCGCCCCTCGCCCTCCTCCCAAGGTGATGCTCTGTCGGGGACCCTCGTCATCGCCCCGGAAGGATGCCCTGTCGGGGTCGGTCATCCTCGCCCCCGGGACGATGATCTTTCGACATCCATCGCCCTCATCCCGGGGGGATGTTCTTTTGGGGTACATCGTCCACCCCCCCGGAGGGACCCCTCTGTCAGGGTCCCTCGTCCTCGCCCTCGAGGCAATGATCTGTCGGGGTCCGTTGTCCTCGCCCCCGGGGGGATGCTCTGTCGGGATCCATCATTGTCGCACGGAGGGATGCTCTGTCAGTGTCTGACATCCTCAGCCTCTGGGCAATACAATTTAGGGGTCCGTCGTCCTCTCTCCCGAAGCGATGGTCAGTACGGATACGTCATACTCGCCCCCAAGAGTATGATCTTGCGGCGTCCGTCGTCTCGTCCCGGGGCAATGCTCTCTTGGGGATCCTCGTCCTCGCCCCACGGGGATGCCCTGTCAGGGTCCGTTGTCCTCGCCCCCGGTGCGATGCTCTTTCGGGTTCCATGGTCCTCGCCCCACAGAGATGCCCTGTCCAGGTCCGTCGACATCGCACCCGGGAGGATCATTTGTCGGTATCCGTCGTCCTCAACCCCGGGGCGAAGCTCTGTTGGGGTATGTCGTCCTCGCCCCTGCAAGGATGATCTTGCGGCATCCGTCACCCTCGTCCCCGGGTGATGCTCTGTCGGGGACCCTCGTCCTCGCCCCGGGGGGATGCCTTGTCAGGGTCGGTCGTCCTCGCCCCCGGGGCAATGCTCTGTCAGGGTCCGTCGTCGACGCCACAGAGGGATTCCATGTCGGGGTCCGTTGTCATCACACCCGGGAGGATCATTTGTCGGTGTTCGGCGTCCTGAATCCTGGGGCAATGCCCTATCGGGGTCTCTCGTCCTCGTCCCCAAGGCGATGCTCTGTCGGGGTCCGTCGTCCTCGCCCCCGGGAGGATGATATTTCGGCATCCGACGCCCTCGTCCCGGGGGGATGACCTGTCAGGGTCCGTCGTCCTCACCCCAGTGGGATGCCCTGTCAGGGTCTTTCGTCATCGCACCTGAAAGGATCATTTGTGGGTGTCCGTAGTCATCACCCCCGGGTCGATGCCCTGTCGGGGTTCATTGTCGTCGCCTCCGGGAGGATGATCTTTCGGCATCCGACGCCCTTGTCCCGGGAGGATGATCTTACGGCATCCATCGCTCTCATCCCGGGGCGATGCTCTATCGGGGACCTTAGTCCTCGCCCCGGAGGGAAGATCTGTCGAGGTCTCTCGTTCTCGCCCCACAGGGGTGCACTGTCGGGGTCTGTCGTCCTCGCACCGTAGGGATGGCTTGTCGGGGGTCCACCGTCATAGCACCGGGAGGATCATTTGTCGGTGTGCCGTCCTCAACCCCAGGGCAATGCTGTGTCGAGGTCCCTTGTCCTCGCCCTCTAGGCGATGCTACGTCAGGAGTCCATCTCCCTCGTCTCCTGGGGATGCTCTGTCAGGGTCCATCGCCCTCGTCCCAGGGCGATGCTCTGTCGAGGGTCCGTCGTCATCGCCCCGGGTGGATGATCTGTCGGAGTCTCGTCCTCGCACCCGGGGCATGATCTGTTGGGGTCTTCGTCATCGCCCCTGGGGGCAATACACTTCGAATCTGTCTTCCTCGACCCCTGGGTGATGGTCAGTAGGGATATGTCGTCCCTCGCCCTCAGGGAGGATCATCTGTCGAGGTCCATCGTCCTCGTCG
>JAPFBE010000994.1:0-17102 GCA_034336665.1 Luscinia megarhynchos | reverse complement strand
AGGAGTGCCTCTCGCTCGCGAGGAAGCAGCTCTGGGATCTCTGCGCGCCAGACGACATTGGACATGGAGGAGGACAAGGTGAAGCCCAACTACCAGGCAGCCAGCCCCTTGCCTGCCTGGCTGGAAGAACAGGCCCTTGGCGGGCAGTGGCTGGGGGCAGGCGACGGCTCAGGCCTGCCCTTGTCAAAAACTGAGGAGGAGGGGGCCTCTGCCAGAATGGAGGAAGACAAGAAATACAGCATGGATCGAGAGCTTCCCCAGTCCGGAGACATCAGTGGACAAGAGCCTTGCCTTGGAGAAGAAATGAAAGTCGGAGAGTTTTACCAAAAACAAGAACAACAGAAAATCCAGAAAGTTTCCCCATGTGAAGCTGTGAGACATCAAGAGGGCCATCAGCAGGAGGTAGATGTGAGAGCCCAGTGGGGAGATGGCAAACAGCAAGAGATGGACCAGTGGGGAAAAAGAGTGATGGACAAGGAGATCTACCATTGGGATGAAGACGATGAGACATACCAAGAGCTGTCTGAAGAAGAAACCATCAATGACCACGGAGGATTCCACAGGGAAGCCTGTATTGCACAGGAGCTGTCCCCAGAAGAAATCAGCAGCTACCACACAGCAATCCAAGGAGAAACCTACATAGTGCAGGAGCTACCCCTAGCAGAAACCAGCAAATACTACAAGCTCTCCATTTGGGATGGATGCAAGCAGGAAGAGCTGTCCCACAGTGATGTCAGTAGCAACCAAGAAGTGTCAGACCAGAAAGAATGCTCAGAGCAAGGCCTTAGCCAAGGACGAGTCAGTGGCTCCCACAGTTTGACTGACTGGGAAGAACACAGTGAACATGAGCTCTTCCACAGAGGTGTCAGCAGCTGCCAGGAACCATCAGACTGGGAGGAGTCCATAGACCAAGAGCTTCCAGAGAAGGATGACTCCATTGGCGAGGAGGTGTCCTGTGCGAATGACAAGAGACCCTCAGTGCAATCCAGCTGGGCAAACGACAGCCACCAAGACCTCGGGCAGGACATCTGGGAACAGAGCACTGGGGCCCTGCACTCGCCGCGAGAGGAGGATGAATGGAATGGCGTCAGCCTCCTGGAGCTCTGTGAGGATGAGGAAGAGCGAGTGCAGAGATGGGGAGGTTTGTCAGGAGGTGGGTTCCCCTCACCAACCCCGCGCGAGGCCTGGGTTGAGCTGGGCCCATGTGAGCTGAGCTCCTGGGAGCCGCTCGCCACCTCGACTCCCCTCCAGGAACGTCCCTCGCGGCTGCGGCGGGCGCTGCGGGCGCTGCGCCGCCTGTTGCGCTGCCCCTGCCTGGCTGCACAGCCCGAGCCGTAAGGCCCCGGCCCAGCCAGCCCGGGCTCTGCCATGGCGGCCCAGCTGCCCCAGGCCTGAGGGAGCCGCACGGGCCGCCTTGGCCTGCGCTGGCCCTGCAGCCCCAGCAGGGTCTGCCTGCCGCACCGGCCCCATGCTTCTGCCAGCCCCGCACAGCCCCGGGACACTTGGTGCCGCCTGCCCAGCTGGAATGCACATCAACACCGAGGGGACGAGAGACCCGGAAAATCCTCCAGTCCCACCGTCAGCTGGCACCACCTTGATCACCTGACACCGAGTCCACAAGTGCCACATGCAGACTACTCGAGCACTCCCACAGACAGCGACTCTGCCACCTCCTGGAACCGCTTCGACTTATGGCTTACCTCTCTTCCAGGGAAAAACTTCTTGGACTGTTTCATCAGAAGCTGCCATGTTGGAATCCAAGGCCATTTTGTCATCAGGACCCCACTGCTCACTGCAGGACAGCAACACAAGCAACACTTTACAGACAGAGGAAAGTTGCCTTTAAAAATAGTAGTAGTTGTACAAAAAAAAAATAAAAAACCCACACCAAAAAATCCCACAACAAAAAAAACCATAAAAAAGTAGAATTAGATTAGGAATCCTAAGTAGAAAATGAGGAAGAGTAAGAAAAAGTAGCCATATATAGGAAATAAGATAGTAACTAGGAATAGAAAAAAACAGAAGAAGAATAAGAATAGAAATAAAAATAAGTTTAAGAATAGGAATAAGAATAGGTATAAGTATAGGAATAAGAGTAGGAATGAAATGAAGAAGAACGAAAAGTACAAGAAGAAGGAAATTAAGAAGGAGAAATAGAAGAAGGAAAAGAAGAAATAGCAGTAGAAGTAAATAACTATAATAAAAAATCAATAAAATATTATGATAATAACATTGCAAATAACGTCATGTTGAAATACACATCCACACATCTTCTAAAGTCATAGAATAATTTGGGTTGGGAAGTACCTCAAACATCATCGAGTTCTATCTGATTATCTTTACACGCTCTCTCTCCCTCTGACTCCTCTGACTCATTCCAGCAGTTCCACGTCCTCCTCATGCTGGGCCCCCACACAGGGATGCAGAGCTCCAGGCAGGGTCTCGCAGCAATGGCCTAGAGGGCCACGCTCAGCTCCTTTGGCCTGCTGCTCTTGGCTCCTCTCCATGCAGCCAGCCCATGGCTGCTTTCTGGGCTGGCAGCAGCGAGTGCCGGCTGGCGCTGAGCTTCTCCTCCGTGCCAGCACAAGCGCTTCTGCTCAGCCCCTGCCCCGCTCGGCTGCCTGTCCCTGCACAGCCCGTGCTGAGGGCAGCTCCAGCCCCTCTCTGGGCCACTGGCAAAGCCATTGCAGAGCCCCGGGCCCAGGCAGAGCCTCCCAGGGGGACACCCCTCATCCCCGGCCTGCACCCGGCCGTGGAGCCGCTGACCACAACTCCCTGGCCGCGTCCATCCGGCCAGTTCCTCTGGCCCCGCAAAACCCGGCCTGCAAAGCCAGGCCTCGCAGCGCGGGGCTCGGGGGGGTCTGTCCTGGGGCCCTGGGCCCCGCACGGCTCTGGGCCCTGCACCATGTCAGACACTGAAATGTTATGGGGAATGGCTGAAACATTGCTAGGATTTGCCCATTAGGGCTAAACTGAATAAAGACGCTGAGACCACCCAGGCCCACCCCACCTTCCCCTGCCTGCAGCATTGGGCTGGGACTTGAGCTGCCTAAAAGCACCTGAGGTACAATAAAGGTGATGCCATTGCCCAATTATATCTGGTCTAGAGACAGAGAACCAGACTGAGGCAGGCGAACGTATCCACAAGAAAACCAAACCCAGCAGTTGACCTGAAAATCAGCCTGGGCCAGGCTCGGGCTGGGGCAGGCCGTAGCCCACAGGCTCATCTGCTGAGGCCACGTTTGCAAATGCTCCCCACAAGCAGGGAGGGACAAAGAGAGTTCTGGGGCTGTGGCCTAACCTCTGCTCACAGGCAGTGAACACCCATCCTCCCTCACACAAACTGGCTCAGCTGGAAAATCCCCACCCGGGAAGGCCACATCTACGGGACATTGCCGTGAGGGGCAGCTGAGGAGGGGCCAGAATCCATCAAACAGCCCCAAAGCGCTGCCCAGACTCTGCTGAGGCCTTGCAGCACAGCTCTGCTCCTGATGCAAAGGGATGCAACAGAGGCAGAGGCTGCTGCAAGAGCTTGTGTCAGACTTGTCCCTGCCAGGGGAGGAACCTGGGCCTGCCCACCCGGCCCAAGTGTGCATCAACCCCCTGAACTCTGTGTGTGGGGGGCACCCTGAGCACCAAGAACATGGAGATGGAGAGCAGCCACAGGATGCCATGGAGATCCATCTCCAAGGAATCTGTGGGTGCTCTCCATCAGAGAGCAGGATGCCATTGGGATCCACAGAGTGCTGGGGTTTTCTACTTAACATGTCTCTGTCACTCTTCATCTCTCCCCCCACTTCTTTTCCATTTCTCTTTTGCTCTCTCTGTCTCTCATTTACTCTTCAATAAAACCCATACTGCTGACTTTGGCACATGGCCTCATTCACACCCTCATTCAGGCAGAGCCATTTCAGATCATTTTAATCAGTGGATCAGAACAAGGGGCTGGAAGCCCTCCAGTCCCGTTGCTGCTCCACGCCACTTCCAGGGGGTTGGGCTGCCGAAGGGGTGCCAGGCGTGGCCCTTTGTGACACAGCAGCGTTCTATCATCCCCTGGGTGATGTGGAACAGGTTCCAGGGGCCCTGGTGACATGTGCAGGGGTATAAAAGGGGCACAGGGCCCTGCGCTGCCCAGTCCCAGGAGCGCCTCTCGCTCGCGAGGAAGCAGCTCTGGGATCTCTGCGCGCCAGACGACATTGGACATGGAGGAGGACAAGGTGAAGCCCAACTACCAGGCAGCCAGCCCCTTGCCTGCCTGGCTGGAAGAACAGGCCCTTGGCGGGCAGTGGCTGGGGGCAGGCGACGGCTCAGGCCTGCCCTTGTCAAAAACTGAGGAGGAGGGGGCCTCTGCCAGAATGGAGGAAGACAAGAAATACAGCATGGATCGAGAGCTTCCCCAGTCCGGAGACATCAGTGGACAAGAGCCTTGCCTTGGAGAAGAAATGAAAGTCGGAGAGTTTTACCAAAAACAAGAACAACAGAAAATCCAGAAAGTTTCCCCATGTGAAGCTGTGAGACATCAAGAGGGCCATCAGCAGGAGGTAGATGTGAGAGCCCAGTGGGGAGATGGCAAACAGCAAGAGATGGACCAGTGGGGAAAAAGAGTGATGGACAAGGAGATCTACCATTGGGATGAAGACGATGAGACATACCAAGAGCTGTCTGAAGAAGAAACCATCAATGACCACGGAGGATTCCACAGGGAAGCCTGCATTGAGCAGGAGCTTTTCCCAGAAGAAACCAGCAGCTACCAGGAAGAGACACAAGGGGAAGCCTGTATTGCACAGGAGCTGTCCCCAGAAGAAATCAGCAGCTACCACACAGCAATCCAAGGAGAAACCTACATAGTGCAGGAGCTACCCCTAGCAGAAACCAGCAAATACTACAAGCTCTCCATTTGGGATGGATGCAAGCAGGAAGAGCTGTCCCACAGTGATGTCAGTAGCAACCAAGAAGTGTCAGACCGGAAAGAATGCTCAGAGCAAGGCCTTAGCCAAGGACGAGTCAGTGGCTCCCACAGTTTGACTGACTGGGAAGAACACAGTGAACATGAGCTCTTCCACAGAGGTGTCAGCAGCTGCCAGGAACCATCAGACTGGGAGGAGTCCATAGACCAAGAGCTTCCAGAGAAGGATGACTCCATTGGCGAGGAGGTGTCCTGTGCGAATGACAAGAGACCCTCAGTACAATCCAGCTGGGAAAACGACAGCCACCAAGACCTCGGGCAGGACATCTGGGAACAGAGCACTGGGGCCCTGCACTCGCCGCGAGAGGAGGATGAATGGAATGGCGTCAGCCTCCTGGAGCTCTGTGAGGATGAGGAAGAGCGAGTGCAGAGATGGGGAGGTTTGTCAGGAGGCGGGTTCCCCTCACCAACCCCTCGCGAGGCCTGGGTTGAGCTGGGCCCATGTGAGCTGAGCTCCTGGGAGCCGCTCGCCACCTCGACTCCCCTCCAGGAACGTCCCTCGCGGCTGCGGCGGGCGCTGCGGGCGCTGCGCCGCCTGTTGCGCTGCCCCTGCCTGGCTGCACAGCCCGAGCCGTAGGGCCCCGGCCCAGCCAGCCCGGGCTCTGCCATGGCGGCCCAGCTGCCCCAGGCCTGAGGGAGCCGCACGGGCCGCCTTGGCCTGCGCTGGCCCTGCAGCCCCAGCAGGGCCCGCCTGCCGCACCGGCCCCATGCTTCTGCCAGCCCCGCACAGCCCCGGGACACTTGGTGCCGCCTGCCCAGCTGGAATGCACATCAACACCGAGGGGACGAGAGACCCGGAAAATCCTCCAGTCCCACCGTCAGCTGGCACCACCTTGATCACCTGACACCGAGTCCACAAGTGCCACATGCAGACTACTCGAGCACTCCCACAGACAGCGACTCTGCCACCTCCTGGAACCGCTTCGACTTATGGCTTACCTCTCTTCCAGGGAAAAACTTCTTGGACTGTTTCATCAGAAGCTGCCATGTTGGAATCCAAGGCCATTTTGTCATCAGGACCCCACTGCTCACTGCAGGACAGCAACACAAGCAACACTTTACAGACAGAGGAAAGTTGCCTTTAAAAATAGTAGTAGTTGTACAAAAAAAAAATAAAAAACCCACACCAAAAAATCCCACAACAAAAAAAACCATAAAAAAGTAGAATTAGATTAGGAATCCTAAGTAGAAAATGAGGAAGAGTAAGAAAAAGTAGCCATATATAGGAAATAAGATAGTAACTAGGAATAGAAAAAAACAGAAGAAGAATAAGAATAGAAATAAAAATAAGTTTAAGAATAGGAATAAGAATAGGTATAAGTATAGGAATAAGAGTAGGAATGAAATGAAGAAGAACGAAAAGTACAAGAAGAAGGAAATTAAGAAGGAGAAATAGAAGAAGGAAAAGAAGAAATAGCAGTAGAAGTAAATAACTATAATAAAAAAATCAATAAAATATTATGATAATAACATTGCAAATAACGTCATGTTGAAATACACATCCACACATCTTCTAAAGTCATAGAATAATTTGGGTTGGGAAGTACCTCAAACATCATCGAGTTCTATCTGATTATCTTTACACGCTCTCTCTCCCTCTGACTCCTCTGACTCATTCCAGCAGTTCCACGTCCTCCTCATGCTGGGCCCCCACACAGGGATGCAGAGCTCCAGGCAGGGTCTCGCAGCAATGGCCTAGAGGGCCACGCTCAGCTCCTTTGGCCTGCTGCTCTTGGCTCCTCTCCATGCAGCCAGCCCATGGCTGCTTTCTGGGCTGGCAGCAGCGAGTGCCGGCTGGCGCTGAGCTTCTCCTCCGTGCCAGCACAAGCGCTTCTGCTCAGCCCCTGCCCCGCTCGGCTGCCTGTCCCTGCACAGCCCGTGCTGAGGGCAGCTCCAGCCCCTCTCTGGGCCACTGGCAAAGCCATTGCAGAGCCCCGGGCCCAGGCAGAGCCTCCCAGGGGGACACCCCTCATCCCCGGCCTGCACCCGGCCGTGGAGCCGCTGACCACAACTCCCTGGCCGCGTCCATCCGGCCAGTTCCTCTGGCCCCGCAAAACCCGGCCTGCAAAGCCAGGCCTCGCAGCGCGGGGCTCGGGGGGGTCTGTCCTGGGGCCCTGGGCCCCGCATGGCTCTGGGCCCTGCAGCATGTCAGACACTGAAATGTTATGGGGAATGGCTGAAACATTGCTAGGATTTGCCCATTAGGGCTAAACTGAATAAAGACGCTGAGACCACCCAGGCCCACCCCACCTTCCCCTGCCTGCAGCATTGGGCTGGGACTTGAGCTGCCTAAAAGCACCTGAGGTACAATAAAGGTGATGCCATTGCCCAATTATATCTGGTCTAGAGACAGAGAACCAGACTGAGGCAGGGGAACGTATCCACAAGAAAACCAAACCCAGCAGTTGACCTGAAAATCAGCCTGGGCCAGGCTCGGGCTGGGGCAGGCCGTAGCCCACAGGCTCATCTGCTGAGGCCACGTTTGCAAATGCTCCCCACAAGCAGGGAGGGACAAAGAGAGTTCTGGGGCTGTGGCCTAACCTCTGCTCACAGGCAGTGAACACCCATCCTCCCTCACACAAACTGGCTCAGCTGGAAAATCCCCACCCGGGAAGGCCACATCCACGGGACATTGCCGTGAGGGGCAGCTGAGGAGGGGCCAGAATCCATCAAACAGCCCCAAAGCGCTGCCCAGACTCTGCTGAGGCCTTGCAGCACAGCTCTGCTCCTGATGCAAAGGGATGCAACAGAGGCAGAGGCTGCTGCAAGAGCTTGTGTCAGACTTGTCCCTGCCAGGGGAGGAACCTGGGCCTGCCCACCCGGCCCAAGTGTGCATCAACCCCTGAACTCTGTGTGTGGGGGCACCCTGAGCACCAAGAACATGGAGATGGAGAGCAGCCACAGGATGCCATGGAGATCCATCTCCAAGGAATCTGTGGGTGCTCTCCATCAGAGAGCAGGATGCCATTGGGATCCACAGAGTGCTGGGGTTTTCTACTTAACATGTCTCTGTCACTCTTCATCTCTCCCCCCACTTCTTTTCCATTTCTCTTTTGCTCTCTCTGTCTCTCATTTACTCTTCAATAAAACCCATACTGCTGACTTTGGCACATGGCCTCATTCACACCCTCATTCAGGCAGAGCCATTTCAGATCATTTTAATCAGTGGATCAGAACAAGGGGCTGGAAGCCCTCCAGTCCCGTTGCTGCTCCACGCCACTTCCAGAGGGTTGGGCTGCCGAAGGGGTGCCGGGCGTGGCCCTTTGTGACACAGCAGCGTTCTATCATCCCCTGGGTGATGTGGAACAGGTTCCAGGGGCCCTGGTGACATGTGCAGGGGGTATAAAGGGGCACAGGGCCCTGCGCTGCCCAGTCCCAGGAGCGCCTCTCGCTCGCGAGGAAGCAGCTCTGGGATCTCTGCGCGCCAGACGACATTGGACATGGAGAAGGACAAGGTGAAGCCCAACTACCAGGCAGCCAGCCCCTTGCCTGCCTGGCTGGAAGAACAGGCCCTTGGCGGGCAGTGGCTGGGGGCAGGCGACGGCTCAGGCCTGCCCCTGTCAAACACTGAGGAGGAGGGGGCCTCTGCCAGAATGGAGGAAGACAGGAAATACATCCTGGATCGAGAGCTTCCCCAGTCCGGAGACATCAGTGGACAAGAGCCTTGCCTTGGAGAAGAAATGAAAGTCGGAGAGTTTTACCAACAACAAGAACAACAGAAAATCCAGAAAGTTTCCCCATGTGAAGCTGTGAGACATCAAGAGGGCCATCAGCAGGAGGTAGATGTGAGAGCCCAGTGGGGAGATGGCAAACAGCAAGAGATGGACCAGTGGGGAAAAAGAGTGATGGACAAGGAGATCTACCATTGGGATGAAGACGATGAGACATACCAAGAGCTGTCTGAAGAAGAAACCATCAATGACCACGGAGGATTCCACAGGGAAGCCTGCATTGAGCAGGAGCTTTTCCCAGAAGAAACCAGCAGCTACCAGGAAGAGACACAAGGGGAAGCCTGTATTGCACAGGAGCTGTCCCCAGAAGAAATCAGCAGCTACCACACAGCAATCCAAGGAGAAACCTACATAGTGCAGGAGCTACCCCTAGCAGAAACCAGCAAATACTACAAGCTCTCCATTTGGGATGGATGCAAGCAGGAAGAGCTGTCCCACAGTGATGTCAGTAGCAACCAAGAAGTGTCAGACCGGAAAGAATGCTCAGAGCAAGGCCTTAGCCAAGGACGAGTCAGTGGCTCCCACAGTTTGACTGACTGGGAAGAACACAGAGAACATGAGCTCTTCCACAGAGGTGTCAGCAGCTGCCAGGAACCATCAGACTGGGAGGAGTCCATAGACCAAGAGCTTCCAGAGAAGGATGACTCCATTGGCGAGGAGGTGTCCTGTGCGAATGACAAGAGACCCTCAGTGCAATCCAGCTGGGCAAACGACAGCCACCAAGACCTCGGGCAGGACATCTGGGAACAGAGCACTGGGGCCCTGCACTCGCCGCGAGAGGAGGATGAATGGAATGGCGTCAGCCTCCTGGAGCTCTGTGAGGATGAGGAAGAGCGAGTGCAGAGATGGGGAGGTTTGTCAGGAGGCGGGTTCCCTCACCAACCCCTCGCGAGGCCTGGGTTGAGCTGGGCCCATGTGAGCTGAGCTCCTGGGAGCCGCTCGCCACCTCGACTCCCCCTCCAGGAGCGTCCCTCGCTGGCTGCGGCGGGGCGCTAGGCGCTGCGCCGCCTGTTGCGCTGCCCCTGCCTGGCTGCACAGCCCGAGCCGTAGGGCCCCGGCCCAGCCAGCCCGGGCTCTGCCATGGCGGCCCAGCTGCCCCAGGCCTGAGGGAGCCGCACGGGCCGCCTTGGCCTGCGCTGGCCCTGCAGCCCCAGCAGGGCTCCGCCTGCCGCACCGGCCCCATGCTTCTGCCAGCCCCGCACAGCCCGGGACACTTGGTGCCGCCTGCCCAGCTGGAATGCACATCAACACCGAGGGGACGAGAGACCCGGAAAATCCTCCAGTCCCACCGTCAGCTGGCACCACCTCGATCACCTGACACCGAGTCCACAAGTGCCACATGCAGACTACTCGAGCACTCCCACAGACAGCGACTCTGCCACCTCCTGGAACCGCTTCGACTTATGGCTTACCTCTCTTCCAGGGAAAAACTTCTTGGACTGTTTCATCAGAAGCTGCCATGTTGGAATCCAAGGCCATTTTGTCATCCGGATCCCACAGCACACTGCAGGACAGCAACAGAAGCAACACTTTATAGACAAAGGAACGTTGCCTTTAAAAATAATAGTAGTTGCATAGAAAAACAAACAAACAAACAAACAAAAAGCCAACAAAACAAAAAAACCAAAAAAACCCCAAAAAAACCAAGAAAATCCCACCAAAAAATCCCACAACTAAAAAAACCCATAAAAAAGTAGAATTATATTAGGAATACTAAGAAGAAATTGCGGAAGAGTAGGAAAAAGTAGCCGTAAATAGGAAATAAGATAGTAACTAGGAATAGAAAAAAACAGAAGAAGAATCAGAATAGAAATAAAAATAAGTTTAAGAATAGGAATAAGAATAGGTATAAGCATAGGAATAAGAGTAGGAATGATATGAAGAACAGAACAGAAAAGAACAAGAAGGAAATTAAGAAGGAGAAGTAGAAGAAGGAAAAGAAGAAATAGTAGCAGAAGTAAATAACTATAATAAAAAATAAATAAAATATGATGATAATAACATTGCAAACAATGTCATGTTGAAATATACATCCACACATCTTCTAAAGTCATAGTATAGTTCGGGTTGGGAAGGACCTGAAATATCATCGAGTTCTATCTGATTTTCTTACGCACTCTTTCTCTCCCTCTGACTCATTCCAGCAGCTCACCGACCTCCTTATTTGTGGCTGGGGCAGGCCGCAGCCCACAGGCTCATCTGCTGAGGCCACGTTTGCAAACACTCCCCACAAGCAGGGAGGGACAAAGAGAGTTCTGGGGCTGTGGCCTAACCTCTGCTCACAGGCAGTGAACACCCATCCTCCCTCACACAAACTGGCTCAGCTGGAAAATCCCCACCCGGGAAGGCCACATCCACGGGACATTGCCGTGAGGGGCAGCTGAGGAGGGGCCAGAATCCATCCAACAGCCCCAAAGCGCTGCCCAGACTCTGCTGAGGCCTTGCAGCACAGCTCTGCTCCTGATGCAAAGGGATGCAACAGAGGCAGAGGCTGCTGCAAGAGCTTGTGTCAGACTTGTCCCTGCCAGGGGAGGAACCTGGGCCTGCCCACCCGGCCCAAGTGTGCATCAACCCCCTGAACTCTGTGTGTGGGGGGCACCCTGAGCACCAAGAACATGGAGATGGAGAGCAGCCACAGGATGCCATGGAGATCCATCTCCAAGGGATCTGTGGGTGCTCTCCATCAGACAGCAGGATGCCATGGAGATCCATCTCCAAGGGATCTGTGGGTGCTCTCCATCAGACAGCAGGATGCCATTGGGATCCATCTTCAAGGGATCTGTGGGTGCTCTCCATCAGACAGCAGGATGCCATTTGGATCCATGGAGCATTGAATGTTTTTTCCTTAATGTTTCTCTCTCCCTCTCATTGTCCCTCCTGCAGCCACCTCTCTCACTCTCATTTCCTGTTACATAATATCCTTGCTATTAACTTCGTGTATGGTCTCATTTGCAACTTAATTCAGGCAAAGGCCCAGCTCTAACTATTTTAAGAATTACATCATAACCATGACCTTTTATCTTATTTTCCTGGAAAGGTTTTTTTCTGCCCTCTAAGTTGTTTGCTTAGTTATTTTTGAGTTCTCGCATTCCATTTGTACTCAGTATGGTTCTAGTACTCAATCTTAATAAAAGCCTCAGTGATCTTTTTTCTTCAGTAGTACTAATCAAGTTTGCCATTCTACTTTCAACTTTTTTATTAAGAAAGTCTGGGCTGACATTAGCAATTCAGCAGAACAGGAGATCAGTAGATCAAAGTAGATCAAAGCTGATGGTGCTGAGCATGCTCCATTGCCAACCTTGCTTTGAACATTTCAGAGTCAGACTTTAGACTACGTGTCTTCTGGACCAAACATCCCAAATACATGGGTCAAGGCTGTCCAAACGAGTGGTGGGTTTGGACCCTCACAACTCCATTTAGCAAGAGCAGTAGGTGAGCTACCAGTCTGACATTCGCAGAAAAATATCTTCTAGCTTATATACTTGGTGTAAATCAACACCTGCTAGGAGATAATGCTTCAAAAAAACCAGTTACCCCAAACTGAAGTACTAACAAAATGAGCAGGCAAACTATCACATTGTAACAATGAAAGGAAAGAAAAAATCTCTGAGACCATAAACAGCACAACCGTAGCAAAGAGATAGATTCACTACTATAAGAAATTCACTTTTACATGGATTTCGGTTTTGGACATTTAGCTTGAGGCAATAAAGTCTTATTTTCTAACCTCCATGTATGATTTCTTGTAGTTCAGTCAAAAAACTCTTCAGTACTGGTAAATGCCTTTCCTTGCTGGCCATTTCAAGATTTCAGTAATGACTCTATTACATTAGTTTTGAACACAGTGTTTGTTCAAGTCTATTGACCTGTCCAAAATTTTACTTCCATTAGTGTTTCTCTTATTTGACTACATTTTTACAGTTATTTACAATATTTGACTTGATTTTTACAGTTATTTCCAGTGGGAGGAAGAAAAAAAAGAAAATCCAGGAAAAAAAAGCCACAGTATTAAAAGACTGCAGCTTTTTTTTAGTCCAAGATTTGATTAATCCAATTGTTCAAATCTCTCATTTTTATCTTAAAAAAAGGAAAAAATTCAGCAACAATATAAAGTGTTTAATGTTGCTATTTTGCAAGTAAATACCATATGAGATGAAACTTATTTTTGTGAGGAGCATCTAACTCACACCTAAGGCCATGCTAAGCTTTCTACTCTTCTCTAATTGGGAAGCTTCAGACTTTCAAGTTGTAAACCGAGGCTTTCCCTGGATTCACCAGGGAGAATCTATCACAACTTGTTGGTTCAAGTTTTGTGAAATTTTCACCATAGACTCACAGAATATTTAAAAATAATATTATTTTATTTATATAATATAAACAGAATATTATTATATATTGTTATAATATATAATCTTATATATTATTAATTTTAAATAATATTATTTTTATTCTCTGGCAGATGTACCATGGAAGTAGGTTTAATACAGACAGCTATTCCAAACCTTTATCAAGTCTCATTCTAGTGACTTAATGTTGGCTAAACAGTTATTTCAAAAACTGAAAATATTTGGAATTTGCTACATCTGGTAAATTGCAAGTCTTTGCTCATGTCAGAGTCTATTCTATTGATTTCCTATTTTTTAATTTCATTGCTGAAGTACTTTCATAGTTTATGCAGATATCCAATGCTTTCACCCCCTCCCTCTTGGTTTTTTTGGGGGAGAGGGTATTTTTCTTTTTTAGAAATGGGAAATAGATACTTAATTTTTACAGAAATTGTTATTGAATAATCCATCATGAAAGCTGTGCCTAATTTTATACTTGAAGAATGAGGAATCATTTTTCAAAAATTCCAAATATAACTCAGAATAACTGCTTTGATAGAAAAAAAACCCATCGTTGTTAATGCCTTCTATGTAACAATCAACTATCCACTCACTCTATGGCATAGATGCAAGAAGATAATTTATATGTAAAATAACTTGTGTTGTTAAAATGGCATCCATTTTTCAATCTCTGTCCTTTTATCACAATTGCATAAAACATTCTTGAAAATGGTTGAGAGACCCTGAAAGCTATTTGCAAGAGGTATTATCCAATGTCATAAATATCCTGTGCAGCAAGTGAAAAATTTGTCTATCAAACCATGCATAGGCTCCTCTTTGAACTTTGAACTTGGACTTGAATTTCCATCTTACTGTTGAATCAAAGTTAGACTGTATTTACACTTGTCTTCTGAATAACCCATTTTTCTTCTAAGCAAAGGAACAAAGGAGGTCTCAATAACTGTTTAATAAATTACTGTAGAATGCTATGTAATTCTATGACTGAAATAATTCCCAACACAAAAGCTGATTCAAGTGTGAAAACAGTTTTAGGATTGGTTTCAGATCCTCTTACTTGTGATATTTTCAGTAAAATCAAGTATAGCCTGAAACACAACCCCTACACAGCACATTTTTGTGGAGTTTTTTTGATCTTGTATATAGAAGGATGCTTCAATTGCATGTCTACAAAAATAATATAAAAAGCCAACTTCCTCACAAAATTCTCTTAGATTAAAAAGTTGATAATTTACTAAAATACAGCAAAAACTAACATCCAGTTCATCAGTGTTCATCAGGATACTTCCATTGAGGTCAAATTTATGCTAGCTAAGAATCCAACCATAGATTTAATGATCTAATTGGCAATGAAGCAGAAAGATAGGTTTACAAAATCCACAGTGAGGAAAAAGAAGCAAAAATAGAAGGAAAGAAATATTCTGGCAGCAATCCAGCATTCATAACTGAACTAATGTTCAATTACTGTGAAATGCTTTATGGAAATAAATGTTAGTTCTACAGGAATCCCAAATGAGTTCATTACAATCATTGCTATTAAAATGAAGTGCTACTAATATGCCAAACAACTGTGATTGCAATTTCATAAACTAGTGCTTAATATCCATCAGAGATGAACAAAAAACTTCTGTAATAACTAAACATAATGATGGGTCTAATTTGAAATTATGACATGGATGATAGTGTTAATTAGCCTTCACACATAATGCAATATGTAAAAGACAATAGAATACCTAAAGGTTACTGAAGTATCACAAAACTACTTTTATGGTGTTTTATATCATCAGAATCAGAAAACCATCAAATCATTAGATCATATAATTATTCACCCGTTTTCATTTGATTTTTTTTTCCCCAAAGTCAAGGTGTTTATGAGCACATTCTTTTGCTTAGAAAGTTTTAATTAGTATAGAACCTAAAACATGGAATTCAATCACCATTTTCAGATTCCTAAATGACAGCTAAAAAAACCCATAATTAACTTACAAAACACATGCTATTAGTAGATATCAGTTCCCCACAGAGGGGAAAACCATGAAATCACGTGAAACTGTTCAGCCTGAACGTTCCCAAGGGCCTTTCCCAGTGGAGAACAACACATTTTTGTTAGAATATAATGGGCAATTTTACCTGAAAATATATTTACAAAACAGTTGAACAGGCATCCCAGTAGGTACTGAAATTTCCCTAATGGAAAAGGTTTCACTTAAAACACACACACACAAACACAACTTAGCTACAGATTTTAAACGTTGCATATCTGTGTAGTTAACAGTTGAAGCAGCATTAGAAGGACAATATCTACATAGAAAATGTTGCCACTCATACTTTACATTCTAAGGATCCATGTTTTCTACGACATCTGACAGTTTCCTATCTCATTTTGTAGTCTGAGTGGAAAATTACCTGTGAGCATTTAGGATATATATATATATATATATATAGACAGACAGATACATATATACATTGGTCAGAACCCATTCAGAGACAATTCATGAGAATAACAAAGATAATTGTACATACTATGGACTTACAAAAATGTTCTAACATTCAATGAGCTAACTTTCAGGAGTGATATATCTCAAAACAGATCTCTCTTTTATTGAAGGACTGAAAGAAACAAAACAAAAATAACAACAAAAAAGAGATAAGAAAGAAGAGATATAATTCCTGTAGAGTGGAAGTTATTTTCCTCTAAGTAATTAGAGGTACACAAAATTGTCTAGAGCAGTTGATGCTGCCTATAGCTTTTATCATCCTAATCACAGATACTCGTGAAAATTCCTCCAATCAGCACAATTAAGAAAGTGTAGGAGTAGTTTACCAATATGTGCCTACAGCCCCGGATTTTGTGTCCTTGCATTAATTTTATGTGCTACCTTTAGTAGTAACTTAATATAGAACTCTAAAACTGACCTAACCAGAAGACAGTACTCTTTCCAGCACTATCAGCTGTGCCAATCTTCGTTGGAGCTAAAT
Source organism: Luscinia megarhynchos (assembly GCA_034336665.1). Classification (NCBI taxonomy): domain Eukaryota; kingdom Metazoa; phylum Chordata; class Aves; order Passeriformes; family Muscicapidae; genus Luscinia; species Luscinia megarhynchos. Next base: position 1,083 of record JAPFBE010000994.1, on the reverse strand, counting down.
AATTCTGTTTCCAACCAACATCCAGATCTGACCAATACCAGCTAGTTTTAAACACAGAACACACTTCACATTTTTTCCTCTCACTCGATGCTCTTCAGGTTTGAAATTGCCTTATCCAACATACGCAGTGTACTGAGTGATTGCAAATTGCCAGAAGATGCCAAGTACACTTCAAGAGCTATTCAGATACATCAAAAGCTTTGAAACCATTTTTCTTAGATCTGTATTTGTACACAATTTTTCCAAATTAGATTCTAGAATTGCTTCTTCTGAGAGAAATTTAGGCTACGTATTTTCTAGTTAAAGACATGATTAGCACTGCATAAGAAAAGCTGTTTCGCAAAGGACTGGGATGCAGAAAGTGATTTTCCAAATTGAAAAGGATTTTAATGATTAAAAATATCCTCTAAATAGTCTTTTCAGGATAGTCATTTCATAACAGACAGCGAAAATGGCACCATCTAAAACGAATAATAGAATAAAGCCAAAGTATCTTGTTCCAGTAAATCGATGGGGGAAAAGGAAAAAAAGGAACATTCAGTAGTGTTGATATTCCTCTTTTACTCTCCCATTTCTAGGGGTTTTGTTCAAAGTTTTATTTGAAGATAATGTTTCACTGAATGTAACTTTTCTCTTTCCCAATCCCAGTAGCCACTTCTTGTAAGCATCAGCATTTTTGCAGATGTGATTTTGATAAGGCTTTAAATCACAATTCTGTTACTGAGATTATTCATCTGAAAGGCCACCACACCACAAGATATTTTTGCCATTCTTAAAACACCACTGATATTTAGAAAAAAAACACTTTTTTCAAAACTTCTTTCCAATTTTTTCAAACAACTCTTGCTACTCCTTGAAACATCACACAGAAAACACCAGAGAAAAAGTGTCTTCCTTTTGCCAATAATATTTTCAGTGCAACTGTTCCTTTTTTTCCTTCTCCATTTTCTCTTGACCAATTATTTTATTATACTTCAACTAAGGTTTAGCTTTCAGACTACCAGATAGAAAACAACTTCAGGTGAAACAGCTACTAAGGGGTAACATTTTTTGCATCCTCCAGTTTTTGATCAGAAATAATAT
>JAPFBE010000993.1:0-17157 GCA_034336665.1 Luscinia megarhynchos | reverse complement strand
GCACTGAGAATAATCCCAAAACCAAAGAGGACACAGGAAGAACAAACAGAGGCAACGCGTGAATCTGCTTGGAGTTCAGGCCAGGGACTTGTACATGAGAAAGCAATGGGAGAAATCTTCAGTTTCAGAAAATTATACTAATTGACATGGACTGCTGCTCAGCCAAGATCCTGTTCAATTCGTGAACTTCGAGAAAAAGAAACACTTAACAGAGCCGTGAAAATCATATATACTAAAGGAGGGGTGCATATTAAGGAGGACATGCAGCAGGGGCATCGGGAAATCTGAACTTTCCTGGTACCTCAGCCAGTGGGAAACGGGAGAGGGAGATGCAGCCCGGAAAATGAGGATAAAAAGAAGGCTGTGTTTTAGAGACCGCATGGCAAATGCCGAATGGCCTCCAGCTTCATTCATCAATAAAGTCAATTTTACAGGACTCCTCTGTCTCCTTTGGGCACACAAAAGTCTGACGACGTGAATTTTCCCGCACAGCCCCGGGGCCTCTCTTAAACATCCCTTGCCTGGCCCGGGCTCCTGCCGGAACTTCAGGTGGGTCCCGGCTCCATCCCGGACTCACCCCCAGCTCCCAGCGCTCTCAGCACTTGCTCACCCCGAGCTCCCGGCAGTTCAGGGCAGCAGCGGTTCCTTGGCCAGATGCTCGGGCCAGGCCCAGCGCGGGAGCCGCTCCTCAGGCGAGGAGAGAAACTGCGGAGTGCGGGTAAAGGCATGAAAAGTGCGTCCCGTGTGCAGAGCCCGCCCCTCGCTGCGATTGGCTGATTGTGCTGTCACTTCTAGGTGTCCGCGCTGATTGGGCAAAACTGGGACAAGCCCGGTCCCGGTGCTGCCCCCAGATCAACCCTGGCGCAGCAAAGGCGCCATTGGTGGACCAATGTGCAGGCACAGAAAGCAGCCAAGCTGCAGCAGTGGCAGCAAGGATTGGCCCCAGTGGCTGGAGGTGCCAAAGGAGGGTGCCCAGGAAGAGGATTTGAGCAGAGGATGTGTGGGCAGGCCCAGGGGCTTCCCCCGATGTGGAGCCCTGGCTGCTGCTGCGTTGCCTTCAGTGCAGGCTCAGTGGGGCCTCCCGTGCTGCTGCTGCAGCCGGGAAGTGCAAATCTGCGGGACTTGAGCGCCCCTGAGGCCAGGGTGAGGGGTTCCGCCGTGCTGAGTTTTGCTGGGGCTGTTTCTGTGCTCAGGGACACTTGGAATGGGCCACGGCACTTGGCCACCAGTGGTGCTTCCCTGCAGTCTTTAGGCAGGACCCAATGTCCTGGTTGGATGTTGGAAAGGGCAAAGTGCCAAGGCAGGCTCTGTGTCAGCCCAGCTTCCTGTGGGAGAGATTTCACATTAGACAGGATAGTGGCCACAGACTGTTTGAAATGTACATCCTTTATCTCCACCCCCCACTAGGTGGAGAATTTCCAGGGTAAAGAATTCCAAACACCAATTCCAAGGGAGATAATTGAATATCTGCTCTGTGTCTGGCTCTTATTCTTGCCAATGGCAAAAGCTGTATCTGTGATATCTTGGTTTCTATCACCTGCTTCCAAAGGAGTTTCTTTATTTCCCCATTCATTCTTTCTAGCTGACCTGAGCTCTGGTGGTGCCAGGGCTTGTGGGGGTCCCATTGTATTCCTAAAGCAGCTATAACCCCCTGAAGGATCTTTCCTTTAAAATGAGTTCCCCATCTGAGTCTTTTGTTTCCACATTCCCTTATCTTGGAGTTACTTGTTTTATAAACACCTTAATAAGTGATCAGTGATTGCTGAAGATGTCAGAATAGCTTTTACCACTCTGTTAGCTGCCATGCTGTCCCCAGAAGATATTTGAGCCGTCCTGCTCAGAGGGCATTTTCAGACTCTTCCAAGCACACAGAACTCCACGGTTGAGCTGACCATGTGGGCTGTAACCTGTGCTTGCTCACAATTCCCTTTCCTTAATCCAGACTGTCTTGGAACTCTTTTTTCCTTCTCCTGCCCTTGAAGACTCATTCATAGATTACATTTTATCCCTGGCCAGGAATGTGTCATCCAATCTCTCCCAGCCTGGCTCTGGGCTCTGTCCTTGAATGCAGCCATGGGTTTGTTTAAGCCCTGTGTACTGAAGCATTCAAACAAGTCTGGAATTAAGCTCTAATCCTCAATTCAAACATCATGTCTCATCAGGCTGGAGATTTCATTATTAACTCTTCGAGCCCTTCTCTCATCCATGTAGAGAGGCTCTTTTGATTATGAGAGCTTTAGCTTGGTTTGAACTTGAGCAACAGGAGATCCTCCTGCCTTCATTTTGGGCCTCAGGTCCCATTAAAGCTGTGGCTATAATTTGCAGACAGTGAGGCCACACTGATGGGTTAAACAACCACAACCTAAATCACTATCAGCACTGTTTAATATCCTGAACATATAAAATTTCTTTCTACAAAGGTCTAGAAGAGCCATGGCGGAGGGCGATCATTTTGGTTTTATTTCATTTTCTGAAGTTTTGCATGTCCATTGCATAATGTTGTGTGTCTATCTGGGTTAAATAAGTCATACAGTGTTCTGGCTGAAAACAGAGAGTCCTCCATCCAGCGTCCAAGCTATTGCCTGGTAATCCTCAGGAGGAATTGTCCCAGCTCCATTTTTAGTGCTGGGTAACCTGCCTGAGGAATTTCCTGGACCTCCTCTAGGGTCAATACACTACAAGATTCAGACGTACATATGTCCCAAATATTTAAGCAGCCTCTTTTTTCTCCACCGCTATAGCTCGGAATACCGAAGATGCTTTTTAGCCTGACCATTCAGCCATTTCCCAGGGGCTTCTTCTACCATTTACTTCTTGTCCTCCTGATTGCAGCAAGTCATCCACACATCCTGCATTAACCCGGTCCCTGGGAGTGGGATAAATTCTTGTGGTATTTTCTGCAGAGGCTTGCCCGAATGAGGCTGGTGCTTCTCTGTGCATCCCCGCAGGAGGGACCGTTCAAGTGCTCCTACCATGGTCCTTCTACCTCTTTGTCTGCCAAAGCGCTAAAAATGCAGTTTCCCCATCGCTGTAGTGAGGCATCCCCAGAAAGCAGCTTTTTGACATCAAGTACTGAGTGGTGGCAGTATGAGGAGGGAACCTGGTCTCAGGATGGTCTAAGGATCTGAGACTGTGGGGTGCCTGGGTTTAATAATCTCATTGTTTGTTTCTTTAGGTCCTGCACCATTCTATCAATTCCATCCTGATTTCTTGACTGGCAGGATAGGAGCATTATGAGGAGAGATCCGGGCTTCAAGAAACCCTGCCCTCTCGCAGGGACTCATAACAGGCTGTGGGCCCTTTTCCCTTCCCTCCCTTTGGAATAGGGTGTTGCTTTTAGATACCACTTGTCCTGTTTGTGTCAAAGTACTTTGGAGCGGCTCCATATCTCGTTTTCCACATTTTCAGGAGCTGTTCAGCATAAGCCTTGCCAGACATTTGACACAAAGGCACAACAGAACTAGCCCTATATCACATTTTTACAAAAGTAGTTGGTATTCCCAAATTCCCAAAATGCCTTCCCAGTAAAATTACAATGCTCAACTAGGAGCAAATAAAAAATTCCTGCAGTTCAAACCTGTCCCCTGGTGCTGGGGCCTCCCCTGGGCCCTGGGGTTCATCCCTCAGGGCTGTAGAAACTCTGCCATGGCCTTTGCCTTCACCTTGGCCTTTTCCTCAACCCTTCTTGCATTCACCTCCTGTGCCTTTCTGACCAACTGCTCCGACATCTTCTGCCCCTCCTCCAGCCCTCCCTCAGTGCCTGGGGGTTGCTCATCGTCTGACAGCTGCTGAGCTTTCTGCCAAAATCATTCTTTTCTTCAATTGCCCAAACAAAATGCTTAAAAATGTGATTCATCCATCCCACGTCCCATACACATGTCCCAGCCGTTTCCTTGCTCCTGGTCCCTGTGCTCTCCTGCCCTCCCAGCCCGTGTCCCAGAGGCCGCTCCCTGTCCTAGATTCCCAGCATCTGTTTCTAAAGACACTTTCCTGTTCTTCCTTTCCATTGGGTTCCCCCGTTTTCGGGCCATCCCCCCTGGAGCAGGGTGCCCCGCCTTGGTGCAGCCCCGCCCCTCGGGCAGCGCTCAGCCAATGAGAGCGCGCAGCGCTGATGACTCAGCAGTGTCCAGGCATAGTCGCAGCTCTCAGCGTTCCCCACCTGGACCCGACATGCGCCCCCCGGGCCCCAGCGCCCCTTCCTCGAGGGGAATTTGGGGAAGTTGGAGGAGGCAGCGCCAAGGCCGGACCCCCCCCCACGCTGTCGTGGCGGGAGCGGCTGCAGTGGGGACCGAGTGCGGGCGGGAGCGGCCGAGAGCCCAGCGCTGCCCCAGCCCGAGCTGCCCCAGCTCCATCCCTGCCCCTGCGCTGGGATGCTGCGGGTTTGGGAGGAAGAGGGAGCCGGCAGTGGGTGCTGTGCCTGGGGGCAGCAGGAGAAGGGAAGGAGAAGCAGGGTTGAAGAACAAAATGGTCCAACAATGCACATGGGAGGAGAAGGTGGGATTGTGCAGAAGGAGGAATAGTAGGAGGAAGAAGAGTGTGAAGAGCAGGAACACAGGAGGAGGAGGAGCAGAAACAGGAAGCAGCACAAGGTTCCACCCCTCCCTGTGTCTGCAACCTCACCCTTAGCCCCGGGAGCGTTCCCCCCCCCACCAAGAATGCAGCAGGTGATTGTAGAGGGGGATCCATGATTTTCACAGAGGTGAACCTTGGTGTTTCTGTCATTTATTTGGCTAAATGTTTGTGCTTTGGTTTTTTGCTGGGCTTGAATCTTTATATTTTCTAGAGGGTTTTGGCTGAATCTTGCTGTTTGGGTAGTTTTTGATCTGTGTGTTGGATTTTCAGTCTGAATCTTGGTGTTCTTTAGGTTCTTACAGACACAAGATGCGCAATGACTGCCTGAGATGACCTTGGGCAAGGAGTAACCTCCAGCCCAAAGCCCTTTCCTCTTGCTTTTTTTCCTAATCCAGGATTTTTCATTCCCAAGCTGTGGGCAAATGGAGGAGAAGGAAAGCCCTGGAGATCCCTCATGAGGACAGCCTGCAAACCCAGCCCAGGGAGCTGTGAGGAGGAAATACCCTCCCTGTGCCAGGAAGGTGGCTGGAGATCCAGGCAGAGCTCAGAGCTGGTGGAGAAGCCTCATAGAGGGGAGAAGCCCTACAAGTGCTTGGAATGTGGGAAAGGTTTCAGCTGCAGATCCAATCTGATCTGACAGAAGAGGATCCACACTGGAGAGAAGTCCTGTGAGTGTGGGGAATGTGGAAAGAGTTTCAGTCAGAGCTCCAACCTGATCTAACACCACAGAATCCACACTGGGGAAAGGCCCCACACCTGCTTGGAATGTGGGAAAAGCTTTGGGGACAGCTCCACCCTGAGCAACCACCAGCACATCCACACCGGGGAGAGGCCCTATGAGTCTTCTGAGTGTGGGAAGAGATTTCAGACCAGCTCTGATTGCCTCAAACATGAGCAGATTCACACAGAGGAGAGGCCCTTCCACTGCCCCGACTGCAGGAAGGGCTTCAAACACAATTCCCATCTGATTAGGCACCAGCGCATCCACACCGGGGAGAGGTATTACAAGTGTCCTGAGTGTGGGAAGAGCTTTTCCACAAGCTCAGCCTTGATCCAACACCAACGGAGGCATCACTAAGGGAAGCCCTGTGAATGCCCCAAATGTGGGAAGAGCTTCGTGCTCTGCTCCAGCTCCATCCCTCATGGGAGGATCAGCGTTGGATGATCCCCAGTGACCCCCGTGTCCTGGTTTGAAGGACAGGTGTCTGCCAATAAAGGCAGAAGTTTTCCTTTGAAGTGGAGACCTTAATCCAGTCCCCCCTCAGTATTATAAATGTTCGAATTCAAGACTCTGAGGCAAAGATAAGGGGGTAGGAATAACAGCTCCTTTACTAATATATCTAACCTCACAAACAGAAAAAACAGCAGTTGTTTAAACTACCAACAACACAGCAATTATAACTCGGTCCCAGTCCTTTCTTTAGCTGTGGGCACCTTCTGTCTGCCCTCGGTCCCGGTGCTCCAGACAAACAAAGCCCGGCGGCAGAAGAGAGGCGGGAGCGCAGGGCGGGAGGGGCGGCAGCGGCCACGCTGGTCTCGGGTGGGAGCGGCTGGAGCGGCAGCTCCTCGCTCACCGTTGTGTCCGGGTGATCAGCTGTGTCTGCAGAGGCAGGAGGCTGCAGTGGGGCGGATGCAGGGCAGGTGATTGCAGAGGGTCTGGCCGCATGGCTGCAGACGGGGCGTCCTCCTCCGAGCTTTCCGGAAACACGAGTCCCTCCGGGAACACGAGTCCCTCCGAAAGCACGAGAGCGCCTCCGCCAGCCCAGCTCCCACCTACACCCCCCGTCCAGAGTCCTCAAAGGTCCTGGGTGCAGCCCAGCCAGCTCCACCGGCATGACAATGGGAAAAATTCTCCAAATTGACACAGTAAACAAAAACACTCAACCCCCAACGTTATCCACCCCGAATTTTTCCCATGCCAACATGCTACAGAAAATTAAAACTTAGAAATCATATACATACATGCAGTTACAGGAATAGTATCATAGACAGTTCACCCTAGAACAAGGTCTCCTTGGGGTATGCATCGGGTCTCTCCATCCTTTTGCATCACCCACCAAGTGCAACCTGGTCCTTGAGCGAAAACCACCCCACGAACAGGATTTTCCTTGCTGGAGGGAGAGTTCACCCAAACAGTTTTTCCTAACATGCCTCTCAGGTGTACCACTGGGACCTTATCTCCATCTGGCGTTCCCAAGGGCTCAAATTGGGCTGGGCCTGCTCGGTTAGTGGAACCTCGGGTATTCACTAACCATGTGGCCTTTGGTAGATTGATCTCCCAGTTCTTGAAAGTCCCCCCACCAAGTGCCTTTAAGGTGGTTTCAAGCAGGCCATTGCACCGTTCGACTTTCCCAGCTGCTGGTGCGTGGTATGGAATATGATACACCCACTCAATGCCATGTTCTCTAGCCCAGGTGCTTATAATGCTGTTTCTGAAATGAGTCCCATTGTCTGACTCAATTCTCTCAAGGGTGCCATGCCTCCAGAGGACTTGTTTCTCAAGGCCCAGGATGGTGTTTCGAGTAGTGGCATGAGGCACAGGGTAGGTCTCCAACCATCCCGTGGTGACTTCCACCATGGTCAGCACGTAGCACTTGCCCTGGCGGGTCTGAGGCAGTGTGATGTAATCAATCTGCCAGGGCTCCCCGTACTTGTACTTGGACCAACGTCCACCATACCAGAGGGGCTTCACCCGCTTGGCCTGCTTGATGGCAGCGCATCGTCTCACAGTCATGGATAACCTGAGAAACACTGTCCATGGTTAAATCCACCCCTTGGTCTCGTGCCCACTTATAGGTGGCATTACTGCCCTGATGACCTGAGGCATCGTGGGCCCATCGAGCTAGGAACAATTCTCCCTTGTGTTCCCAATCCAAGTCTATCTTTGAGACCTCTATCTGTGCAGCCTGATCTACCTGCTCGTTGTGCCGGTGTTCTTCATTAGCCCGACTCTTGGGAACATGAGCATCCACATGCCCAGATTGGTTTTCCCCTACGTTGCCAGTCAGCCTTTTTCCACCTCTCCAGCCACCCCCACAGAGCATTGGCTACCATCCAGGAATCAGTGTAAAGGTAGAGCTTTGGCCATTTCTCTCTCTCAGCAATGTCCAAGGCCAGCTGAACAGCTTTGAGTTCAGCAAGTTGACTTGATCCACCTTCTCCTTCGGTAGCTTGTGCAACCTGTAGTGTGGGGCTCCATATGGCTGCTTTCCACTTCTGGTTCATCCCCACGATGCAGCAGGAACCGTCGGTGAAAAGGGTGTAGCATTTTTCATCGGCTGGCAGTTGGTTGCACAGTGGGGCTTCTTCAGCCCGGGCCACTTGCTTCTGCTCCTCTTCATCAGCAAGACCAAAATCTTCACCTTCTGGCCAATTTGTAATTATCTCCAAAATCCCAGGGCGATTTGGGTTGCCGATATGGGCGCGCTGCATGATGAGGGCAATCCACTTGCTCCATGTGGCGTCGGTGGCGTGGTGGGTAGAGGGAACCTTTCCTTTGAACATCCATCCCAGCACTGGCAGTCAGGGTGCCAGGAGAAGCTGTGCTTCTGTGCCAATCACCTCTGAGGCAGCTTGAACTCCTTCATAGGCAGCCAGGATTTCCGTCTCTGTGGGAGTGTAATTGGCTTCAGACCCTTTGTAACTCCTGCTCCAGAATCCGAGGGATCGGCCTCGGGTCTCTCCAGGCACCTTCTGCCAAAGGCTCCAGGACAGACCATGGTTCCCAGCTGCAGAGTAGAGCACATTCTTTACCCCTGGTCCTGTCCTGACTGGGCCAAGGGCCACTGCATGAGCGATTTCCTGTTTGATCTGGGCGAAGGCTTGCTGTTTCTCAGGGCCCCAGTGGAAATCGTTCTTCTTGCGGGTGACCAGGTAGAGAGGGCTCACAATCTGGCTGTACTCAGGGATGTGCATTCTCCAAAAGCCTATGGCACCTAAAAAAGCCTGTGTTTCCTTCTTGCTTGTTGGTGGAGACATTGCAGTGATCTTATTTATGACCTCAGTGGGGACCTGGCGCCGTCCATCTTGCCACTTCACTCCCAGGAACTGGATCTCTCGGGCAGGTCCTTTGATTTTGCTCTTTTTAATGGTGAAACTGGCTCCCAGCAAAATCTGGATGATCTTCTCTCCCTTCTCAAATACCTCCATTGCCATGTTCCCCCACACAGTGATGTCATTGATGTACTGCAGATGTTCTGGAGCATCACCCTTTTCCAGTGCAGCCTGGACCAACCCATGGCAGATGGTGGGACTATGTTTCCACCCCTGGGGCAGTCGGTTCCAGGTGTACTGCATGCCCCTCCAGGTGAAAGCAAACTGAGGCCTGCACTCTGCTGCCAGAGGAATGGAGAAAAATGCATTGGCAATGTCAATGGTGGCATACCACCTTGCTGCCTTGGACTCCAGCTCGTACTGGAGCTCCAGCATGTCCGGCACGGCAGCACTCAGCAGTGGAATCACTTCATTCAATGCACGATAGTCCATAGTCAATCTCCATTCTCCATCAGATTTGCGCACAGGCCAGATGGGGCTGTTGAAGGGTGAGTGGGCTTTGCTGACCACCCCTTGGCTCTCCAGCTCTCGGATCATCTTGTGGATGGGGATCACAGCATCTCGATTTGTCTGGTACTGCCAGCGGTGCACTGTCATGGTGGCAATTGGTACCTGTTGATCTGTCACTTTCAGGAGTCCCACTGCAGATGGGTTTTCTGATAGTCCAGGCAAGGTGTTCAACTGCTTAATGCTCTCTGTCACTACAGCAGCTATTCCAAAAGCCCACCTGAACCCCTTTGGGTCTTTGTAGTAGCCGTTCCTGAGGAAGTCTATGCCTAGAATGCGCGGTGCCCCTGGGCCAGTTACAATAGGATGTTTCTGCCACCCCTTCCCTGTCAGGCTAATCTCAGCTTCCAGCAAAATGTATTCCTGTGATCCCCCCCATCACCCAAACAATGGAAACAGGTACCTTTCCCACATGTTCTGATGGTATCAGGGTGCATTGTGAATCAGTATCAACTAACACTCTATGTTTCTGTGGCTTTGATGTGCCCGGCCATCGCACCCACACTATCCAATAGATCCTGTCATCCCATGCCTCTCCCTGGCTAGAGGCAGGGCCCCTCTAGCCCTGGTTATTATTTCTTTCCTGGGCATACATGGTGGAGGTTCCTTTTAGGGGATCTGACAGATCATCCTCCCTTCTGTCATACCCTGCACCTTTACCATGGGAGGTTGAGGCTACCTTCCTTTTAGCGCGGTTCCCCTGGTTAGCATTTCTCTCCCTGAGCTGACGCACCCGTGCTGCCAGGACAGAAGTGGGTTTCCCATCCCATTTGCCCATGTCTTCCCCATGGTCTCGCAGGAAGAACCACAGGTCAGCTCGTAGGGTGTATCCTCTCTCCCTAGCTGGGGGACGTTGGGTTCTAGATTTGGGGCCTGTGACTCGCACTGGTGCTGCACTGATCTTCCTTATCTCCTCCCTTATCTCCTCCCTCATCCCCTCCATCCTATCTTGGACCTCTTGGAGGTCCCTGGCCACGCCAGAGACATTGGCCTGCATTGGGCCATTCATCATACTCTCAAAATTTCTGAATTTGTTGGCAACAGAACCCACTGTCTCTTGGCGGCTATCAGCATTAATCATTGCAATGAAGGTGGTATATTGAGATAGCCCCAGGGTTGCCAAATTCCACAGCATCTGCCCTGTGCACCTGACCTTGTCAGGGTCATTGTCATGCTGTCCATCTCTCCCAAAGAGTACCTCTAATACTGCCACTTCTCTCAGCTGCTGGATCTTTTCCTCAAGGGTCTTCCAGCGCATTCTACGGTAGTGCTCCTGCATTCTCTCTCTGTGGACAAACTTCTCTCTCACACTCATTAAAAGCCGGTCCCAGAGGGAAAGGAGGCCTTGCTCCCTTACAAATATCTGGTCCACACCTGAGTCCTGGGCCAAGGATCCCAAATTCCTGGCCTCAGTTCTATCCAGTTGCCCACCTGTTCCCGTAAGGTTCCAGACCCTCAGTAACCAAGCTGTAAAAGGCTCACGGCCCCACCGTACAATGTCTTTACACAGGTTACGGAGACTACCATATGAGAGGGACTCGGTGATGATCTCAGCCTCTGGCTCTCTTGCTGGTTGTGAGGACCCTCCTGGCTGATCGCCATTATCTAGGTGCCTCGTTTTAATCTTAGATTTCCTAGTTTCCACAGGGGCAACGGCTGCTGGCTGTGGCTGCCCCTGTGATTCAGCTGGAACCTGGACAGATACAACATCTATGGGTTCCACTGCAGCACCATCTGACTCTCCCTCTTTAGGGCGGGGGGAGGGTTTTCTCACCAGCTGGAGCAAAGTGCTCCTTAAACATCTGGCTGTGCTCCTTAAACATCTGACTATGCTCCTTCAACATTTGGCTTTGCTCCTTCAACATTTGGCCTATATCCTTCACTAGAGCCCCCACCCACTCTGGGTGGTTCATTTCTGCGGTGGGCTGTGGGGCAGCATCAGGCTCTGGGGTAGCATCCCTAGTCCCTGCGGCAGGGTTAGGCTCTGGGGCAATGTCCCTAGTCCCTGGGGCAGGGGTAGGCTCTGGGGCAACATCCCTAGTCCCTGGGGCAGGTATCAGAGTTGTTATCTAAGCCAATATTCCCCTGTCTCTGAATGCTAAACAGATCAGGCATATCAGCAACACCAGCCACTGTGTGATGTCATTAGCATTTAAAGCAGATCTGAAATCCTTGAAAACTGGTGGGGTAGACTCAAAAAACTGGGTGATGGGTTGGGTTGCATTCATTACCTCACAGTAAGTACCATTATTGAAATAACCCCAGAAACACGCAGCTAGAGTACGCTAGCTATGGATCCATGTGGCCACTTCCCAGAAAAAATTAAAAACCCATGAATTCCTGACATAATCAATCCACCAAATGAATCGGATAATAGCTACAGTAGCTTTGGTGAGAGGGCCCATATTCAAATAAGGGCTTGCAAATGGGAGAGAGATATCTGTGACCACATGGAGCCCAAACCAGATTAAACCTGACAGCATGTTACTACTTAAGAGAGCTGTTACTCCTGCCTTAACTCTCCTCTCAGTGCCCTCTGCCCCACGTTGGGCGCCAAAATCTGTCCTGGTTTGAAGGACAGGTGTCTGCCAATAAAGGCAGAAGTTTTCCTTTGAAGTGGAGACCTTAATCCAGTCCCCACCCTCAGTATTATAAATGTTCGAATTCAAGACTCTGAGGCAAAGATAAGGGGGTAGGAATAACAGCTCCTTTACTAATATATCTAACCTTACAAACAGAAACAACAGCAGTTGTTAAAACTACCAACAACACAGCAATTATAACTCGGTCCCAGTCCTTTCTTTAGCTGTGGGCACCCTCTCTCTCTGCCCTTGGTCCCGGTGCTGCAGACAGACAAAGCCCGGCTGCTGCAGAGAGGCGGGAGCTGGGCGGGAGGGGCGGGCAGCGCCACGCCCCGGTCTCGGTAGAGCTGCTGGAGCGGCAGCTCCTCAGCTCACCGCTGTGTCCGGGTGATCAGCTGTGTCCGCGCAGAGGCAGGAGGCTGCAGTGGGGGCGGATGCAGGGCAGGTGAACGCAGAGGGTCTGGCCGCGTGGCTGCAGACGGGGTGTCCTCCTCTGAGCTCGCCAGAAACACGAGTCCCTCCGGAAACACGAGTCCCCCGTCCGGAAGCACGAGAGCCCCTCCGCCAGCCCAGCTCCCACCTACACCCCCCGTTCAGAGCCATCAAAAGTCCTGGGTGCAGGCCAGCCAGCTCCCCTGGCATGACAATGGGAAAAATTCTCCAAATTGACACAGTAATACAAAAACACTCAACCCCCAACAGTGTTTTTAGTGCAAACAGAGAGGGGAGATGTGGGAGTCCAGAGTATTCCTCTGGCTTCCCTGGGAGGTTCACGACCCCCCTGGCGGGGTCCCCAAAGACCCTCGAATGAGACCCAAGTGTCTCAGGGGCTGCATTTAGCTCCTTGGAACAATTTACCAACATTGAGAGGAGAAATGCAAGCTGCAAAAATAAATAGAGTGTAAATTAGACTGTTAGAATGTAGAATTAGTAGATTTATAGAATGTTTATATTAAGGAGTTCGTGGACAACATGGAGAATTTGGGGTGTGGATACTTCTTCCTCCTTCTTCTCCGTGTCATCCATGCTGGGCGGCATGCTGGCACTTTTGGATTGGATGTGAACAAAGCTGGACCATGTTATAAGACTGAATTGTATTGGAAAATAATTGTAAATACCTAGTATGTAATTTAGACTATAAAAGAAAAGTCCTGCCTCTTCCAGGCAGATTCTCCCTTGGACGTCTAGCGAGCACACGGCTGCTCGCTGGACAAAGCATTCCCGAGATAAGGAAGAATAAACAACCATGAAAACCTCTAAGAACAGCCTCATGTTGTCTCTCATCGGCAGGCATTGGAAAGAGCTGGGTTGCAAACCACCTGCATGTCCTCCAGAGGTGATCTCAGGTCTAAGGAGACACCTCGGGCTGTGACAGTGGCCATGGAGCCTGACTGCAGGAATGGGTCCTTGGGGTGGTTTCCAATGAAACTGGGACTGATGAGTATTGCCGTGGCACCCAAATCTAGCAGTGGGGTCAGTGCAGTGTCCATGGCCACAGTCCCTCGCAATGGCCTAGTGCAGGTTGGGATGATGATCCAGCCTTCCAGCTGTCTCAGGGCAGCTCTGGAGTGGTGGTGGTGGTGCCTTGGGCTTGGCACACACTTATGGAGGGTGTCTGTTTTCAATGGGGAGCCTTTTTTTTGTAGCAACCTAAACTATTTTAGACCCTTTGGCTGTGTGCAGCTGATTCTCCAAACAAAGAAAGTCTCAGGTGAGTGAGGAGAGACAGGATGGGGCTGGGGAATGTGAAGCAAGGTTTTCCACATTGGGTCAGACCTCAAGGCACAGCTTCTCTGACCAGGCCAGGCCTCCTTAGGAGACACACTGGTTCAACATCAATCATGGAATGCTGCAATCACCTCTAAAGAGAAACTTAATAAAAAACACTCTTGTCCTGGTTTAGGGCAAATTTGGGAGGAAGCCTCTGAATGAGGGCCCTCAACTGGTTCTGGGAAAAAATATTCCCTCAGAGGGAAGTGGGAAAAAACTTTATTTAACTGACAAAGCACTTCCCAGCACAAAAATGAACAATACCAAAGAGCAAAACCTCTTCCTGCTCTGAAGGAGCTGACAAATTGGGAGGAGTCCCTTCTGTGCGTTCCAGCCCAGCTCATTCAGGCTGTTCTAAGGCCCTCCGTGGGTCACAGCCCAGCTCACTCAGTCTGTTCTCAGTCCCCTCCGTGGGTCACAGCCCAGCTCACTCAGGCTGTTCTCAGTCCCTACATGGGTCACAGCCCAATTTGCTCAGGCTGTTCTCAGTCCCTACATGGGTCACAGCCCAATTTGCTCAGGCTGTTCTCAGTCCCTACATGGGTCACAGCCCAAATTGCTCAGGCTGTTCTCAGTTCCTCCGTGGATCACAGCCCAGCTCACTCAGGCTGTTCTCAGTTCCTCCGTGGGTCACAGCCCAGCTCAGTCAGTCTGTTTTCAATCCCTCCGTGGGTCACAGCCCGGCTCACACAGTCTGTTCTCAGTCCCTCCGTGGGTCGCAGCCCAGCTCACTCAGCCTGTTCTCAGTCCCTCCATTGGTCACAGCCCGGCTCACGCAGTCTGTTCTCAGTCCCTCTGTGGGTCACAGCCCAGCTCACTCAGTCTGTTCTCAGTCCCTCCGTGGGTCACAGCCTAGCTCACTCAGGCTGTTCTCAGTCCCTCGGGTGCTGGGAAATGTCACAGCCCAGGCCAGGCCTAGTGGGCCACAGGTGTGAGCTCTCGGTGCTCTTCTGGTTTTTCAGTCCAGAGCAGGTTCAAACAATTCCAAGAGAAAACCAAAAAACACAGACCAGGGAGCTTCTCTGCCTCAGCTAGCCAGAAAAAATAAACGAAAAGCAAAAAGAAAACTCTCTCCTCCCGTCCACTGCAAACAACACAGTCTGTGTGTAGTGTGTGGGGGAGCAAGTGCAGTCTCAGATAACAACTCTGCACCTCTTTCTCTCCCCCTTCACTCCTGAAACCAGTCTTAAAGCTGCAGAATTCAATATTCAACACCAACAGACAATTTGGGGATACAAACATTACAAAGTCACCCCAAGACATTCCACCCCTTATCCCCATATCGTCAGCTTACTACTATATCTAATATATATTCTAATTCTATAAACACATACATCATATACATACATATACATATATATATATATATATATATGTATATATATGTATAGATATATATATATATGCACACACACATATACAGGATACAACTATATACAGGCAATGACAGTGACATCCAGTAGTAATATTTACGTATGATTCTCACCCAACAATCTATCTCCCTATGGTACACATCATGTTGTCCCATCTTTCTGAATTATTCACCATGTGCAACCTGGTCCCTGAGCAAAGATGATCCCAGGAATGGGTTTGTCTGTATTCGAGGTAGAATTGATCCAAACTGTTTTCCCTAACAAACCTCTGACATGCACTACTGGAAGTTCATCAACTGTATGCAAGGACTCAGACTGGGCAGGGCCTCCTCAGTTGGTGGAACCTCGGGTGTTAACTAACCAGGTGGCCTTTGCTAGACGCTGCTCCCAATTCTTGAAAAATCCCCCACCCAATGCTTTCAAGGTAGTTTTTAGCAGTCCATTGTTCCTCTCCACTTTGCCTGCAGCTGGTGCATGGTAGGGGATATGGTACACTTGCTCAATGCCATGCTCTCTAGCCCAGGTGTTCATAAGGCTATTCTTGAAATGAGTCCCATTGTCTGACTCAGTTGTCTCAAGGGTACCATGCCTCCAAACGACTTGTTTCTCAAGGCCCAGGATGGTGTTTCAAGCAGTGGTGTGAGGCACAGGGTAGGTCTCCAACCATCCAGTGGTGGCTTCCACCATGGTCAGCACGTAGCGCTTGCCTTGGCGGGTCTGAGGCAGTGTGATCTAGTCAATCTGCCAGGCCTCTCCATACTTATATTTGGACCACCAACCCCCATAACAGAGGGGCTTCACCCGCTTGGCCTGCTTGATGGCAGTGCATGTCTCACAGTCATGGGTAACCTGAGAGATGCTGTCCATGGTTAGATCTACCCCTCGGTCTCGTGCCCACTTATATATAGGTGGCATCTCTGCCCTGATGACCTGAGGCATCGTGGGCCCATCGAGCCAGGAACAACTCTCTCTCGTGTTGCTAATCTAAATCTGTCTTTGACACCTTTGTCCGTGCAGCCTGATGTACCTGCTTGTTTTGGTGCTCCTCGTTAGCTCTACTCTTGGAAACAGAGTGTCACGGTGTGACTTGGGTTTGCCAACCTTAATATATTTAATTTCTTTTTGAGACAGGACCCAGGAGTAGAGACAAGGCAGGCTCAAAACTTAAAAAGGTACAAGAAGAAATTTATTAATAATACAAAAGAAAGAATTCAGGATAAAATTCCTAGATTGTTCTCTCCTCCCATTCATTCCACATTTCTTACCAACAACATACAGAGAGAACACTTCAGTCAGTTATACACTCAAATAATCAGTTCAGTTTACTTCAGAGAGAAAAGTCCCTTTTCTGGTTATGGCTTAGGGGGTGTCTTCACCTTCACAGTCTGCGTCCGCCCGAGAACCACAGAACTATGAATTTTCCTCCCATTTACACAGTCCTTCCAGAGCCGTGTTATGGGTTACAATGCACACATGGGGTACTACCTCTAAAGGCAGGCTGCTGAAAAACAAAATTCTCTTCATTGTCTTCTCTATCAAATGTCTCTGTTCATATTCCAGTTCCAGAACAGAGACCCCCATTCCCTCGGGGCAAAGGATCCTTTTCTCAAACATTTCAACTTCCCATGTATTTTCCACAGTTTAAAGGAACTTTAGTGAAGTCACAATCCCCAAAACCCACAAAAAAGATTTTCAGCTACTTGCATCTTTTCAATCTCTTCCCACCAGGAGCTTTATCTTCATCCCACTGACCTTTGTAGTCTCTATGCTTCATTTCTTTTCATTCAGGGAAATTCAGGAGATCGAGGATTCCATCCAGGCATAAAGAAGTTACAATTGTATCCAAATGGCGAAGAAACAAATGTGGGCAGCTGGAGGCCTCTTCTGCCACGTGGAAAGGCGAGCTGAGCCCAGCCGGCAGGGCTGGAGCCATGCAGCCGGTGCTGGGGCCATGCAGA
Source organism: Luscinia megarhynchos (assembly GCA_034336665.1). Taxonomy (NCBI): domain Eukaryota; kingdom Metazoa; phylum Chordata; class Aves; order Passeriformes; family Muscicapidae; genus Luscinia; species Luscinia megarhynchos. Next base: position 342 of record JAPFBE010000993.1, on the reverse strand, counting down.
GCCGGGGGCCCCCCCAAGCCAGGGGCTGTCCGCAGAGCCAGTGCCGGGCCGAGCCCAGCCCCCCCGCTGAGCCCAGAGCCAGACTGGGGTGCCGGTGCCCCCGGCCAGATGCCACCACACCTGTAGAGGCCTCAAGCCGAAAAAGAACAGTTAACTCAATCCACTGTGATTTGTGAAAGCAAAACAACCTCTAATTGCTTTCCCGAGCTGTCCATCACCAAATCAGCTCTCTGATTGGTGCTAGCAGCTCACAGGGGAAGCTCCCAAAACTGGAGAGTCCCTCCCACTCCCCAGCCTCATGGAGCTTGCCTTGAGACGAGTCCACCCCTCCCCTGAGCATGT
>JAPFBE010000992.1:0-17222 GCA_034336665.1 Luscinia megarhynchos | reverse complement strand
CAGTTTTTTCCTTAGAAATTCCAGGAATCTCACTGGATTTTGGAGCCATGTTTGGTTTTTTAGTGCAGATGTTAGGACATTTTCTGGACATGATGGTGCAATTTCTGGGGGATTTCTGTGTTTCTTAGTGGGAATTTTTAGGCATTTTCCTGGGTTGCTAAGGTTCAATTTATGCTGGACGTTTTCCTGGTACTTTCCCCAATAATGCTTGGAATTTTGACCGGTTTGGGCCGTTTCAGTGTCGATTTTAGGATTATTTTTGGTCATTTTCTTAGGGATTTTGAGGGGATTTTTCGTTTCTTAGTGCCAATTTTTAGGCACTTTTCTGGTTTGTTAGGCTCAATTTTTCCTGGATTTTTCCTGATGCTTTTCCCAGCAGTCCTTGGAGTTTTGGCTAAGTTTAGGTGGTTTAGTATGGATTTCAGGAGTCTTTGGTGCCATTGTTCATGTCATTTCCAGGCTTTTTAGGCCATTTTAAGTCATGCTTCATCTGGATATTTGTCCGCTCACTTCACCAGCTTTTCCTCAGAAATTCCAGGAATCTCACTGGATTTTGGGGCCATGTTTGGTTTTTAGTGCAGATGTTAGGTGTTTTTCTGGCCATTTTTGGTGGAATTTCTCGGGGGATTTCTGTGTTTTTAGTGGGAATTTTTAGGCAATTTCCTGGGTTGCTAAGGTTCACTTTTCCACTGGATTTTTTCCCTTGGTGTTTTCCCCAATAACGCTTGAAATTTTGATTGGTTTGGGCTGTTTCATTGTCGATTTTAGGACTATTTCTGGCTATTTTCATATGGATTTTGAGGGGATTTTTTGTTTCTTAGTGCCAATTTTTTAGCCTGATTTTCCCTGGATTTTTCCTGATGCTTTCCCATCAATCCTTGGTATTTTGGCAGATTGTAGATCATTTTTGTACGGATTCCAGGTGATTTTGGGCCATTTTTTGTGCCATTTTAGGTGGTTTTGGGCCATTTAAAGTCTCATTTCCTTTGAAAGTCTGCCCAGTTTTTTTTTCCAGTTTTTTCCTTGGAAATCCCAGGACACTCACTGGGTTTTGAGGCCATGGTTACTTTTTTAGTGCAGATATTAGGAGTTTTTCTGGCCATTTTTGGTGCAATTTCTGGGGGATTTCGGTGTTTTTTAGTGGGAATTTTTAGGCATTTTCCTGGGTTGCTAAGGTTCACTTTTCCTGGATTTTTGTGTTTCTCAGTGCGAATTGTATAGGATTTTTCCTGTTTTAAAGGCAGAGTTTTTCCTGGGTTTTTCCAGATGTTTTCCCCAGTAATGCCTGGAAGTTTGCAAGCTTGGGGCTGTTCCAGTGCAACTTTTGGCAATGTTTGGCCCATTTTCCCTAGGATTCTTAGGGGATTTTTCCTTTTATAGTGCCAATTGTCAGGGACTTTTCTACTTTTTTAGGCTCAATTTTCCCTGGATTTTTCCGGATGCTTTTCCCAGTAGTTTTTGGAGTTTTGGCAGAGTTTAGGTGTTTTAGTATAGATTTCAGGAATCTTTGGGCCATTGTTCGTGTGATTTCCAGGCTTTTTGGGCAATTTTAAGTCACATTTCCTCTGGATATTTTGTCCGCACACTTCAGCATTTTTCCCTCAGAAATTCCAGGAATCTCACTGGATTTTGGGGCCATGTTTGGTTTTTTAGTGCAGATGTTAGGTGTTTTTCTGGCCATTTTTGGTGTAATTGCTAGGGGGATTTCTGTGTTTCTTAGTGGGAATTTTAAGGCATTTTCCTGGGCTGCTAAGGTTCACTTTTATGCTGGATTTTTTCCTGATGTTTTCCCCAATAATGCTTGGAATTTTGAAAGGTTTGGGATGTTTCGGTGTTGATTTTAAAACTATTTCTGGCGATTTTCACATGGATTCGAAAGGATTTTTCGTTTCTTAGTGCCAAAAAATGTGCACAGCACACCACAGATCTCACTTTGCACTACACATAGAAATGACTTCGCTGCATCAAGGATATCTACCACAGAAATCTGTGTGATGAATAACTATGTTGTAGCAAAGCTGGTTCTGGCATATCCTGCTTCATACCACTGGTCCCTGAGAACCGGTATTCTGTGCAGAGCACCTCAGTGCAGTGTGGTTTCCTTAATCGCACTTTGTACGAAGCGGAGATTTCTCTCGAAAGGAGGTGAAGTGCCGTCTACCCCTCTCAAAAAGCATTTTTCTGAGAAGTTTGCTACTGCCGAAACACGACTGGAATGCGCACTTTTCTTCTAAAACCACTCTACCATAGCAATATTCTCTGCTCCTTGAAAGCATACCATACACACTTTCAACTACGCATAGCGAAGGGCACTACAGGGCACCTACAGCTAAAGCGAACGCGTGCACCGCACACCACAGATCTCACTTTGCACTACACCTAGAAGTGACTTCTCTGCATCACGGATATCTACCACAGAAATCTGCGCGACGAATAACTATGTTGTAGAAAAGCTGGTTCTGGCATATCCTGCTTCATACCACTAGTCCCTGACAACCGGTATTCTGTGCAGAGCACCTCAGTTCAGTGTGGTTTCCTTTATCGTGCTTTGTACCAAGCAGCTATTTCTCTCTAAGGGAGGTGAAGTGCCGTCAAACCCTCTCAAAGAGCACTCTGCTGGGAAGTTTTGCTACTGCCCAAACATGCCTGGCATGTGCACTTTTCTTCTAAAACCTCTCTACCATAGCAATATTCTCTGCTTCTTGAAAGCATCCCATACACTCTTTCAACTATGCATAGTGAAGAGCACTTCAGTGCACCTAAAGCAAAAGAGAAAGCGTGCACAGCACACCGCAGATCTCACTTTGCACTACACATAGAAATGTCTTCTCTTCATCGAGGATATCTACCGCAGAAATCTGCGCGACAGATAACTATGTTGTAGCAAAGCTACTTCTGTCCTGGTTTTGGAGAAATTTACGGGAGATATCTTGCAAAGGAGTCCCCCTAGGAAAATAAACCCCCAGAACTCCTTCCCCCTCCCACTACCGAGTTCGGGAAGAACTTCCTCCGAGGGAAAAAAGTGGAAAAAACTTGTTTATTTTAACAAACACACAGAAAAAACCACTTCCCCGCACTAGGAAAGAACAATTCCCAGATGGCACAAAACGTTTTCACCAAGCTGAGTGAGGATGGACGAGCTCGGTCAGTCCCTGCTGGGAAGGGTGCAAAGCTTCTTTGGCAGGCTTCCAGAGGCAGTCTCTGATGTTCAGATCTCTCCGTCCGGAGCCGGTGCAGAACTTCGGGATGAGGGGAAGAAGGGAGAGAGAAAGAGGGAGCAGCTGGGGGCAGGAGAAGCTGGGGCAAATGCTGAGGGTGGAAGTGGCAGCCAAAGCGGCAAAAGCAGCAGCAAAAGCAGCAGCAGCAGGCCAGCAGCAGCAGCAAAAGCAGCAGGCCAGCAACACCCCAGTACCAGGGGGCCCGCCGGAGCGGGGGAGGAACAGCCACGGCAGCAGCAGCTCTGTGCAGACAGAGGGGTGGGGGGGTCAGGGAGAGGAGTAGTCATAACACTAACCCAGGACACTCCACCCTGTATCCCACATCGTGAACATTGACACACGATTGGGATATATACACCACTATACAATGTAAAAGCTTTCATCTACTTGGTCAAACCTTCAACACTTACACGTTTCCTCTCATTTTTCTTTCTCAGGCCTTCAACACTTACTTTATTCCTTCTGTCTCACCCCGCAATCAGATCTCCCTGAGGTACACATCGTGTTGTTCCATCTTTCTGCATTACCCACTACGTACATCCTGGTCCTTGAGCAAAGACAATCCCACGAATGGGTTTGCCTGTACTCGAGTCAGGATTAACCCATACTGCCTTTCCTAACAAACCTTTAACTTGGGCCACTGGGATTTTATCTCCATCCACTATATTAAGGAAGTCAGACTGGGCAGGACCTGCTCTGTTGATGGAACCTCTGGTGTTAACTAACCAAGTAGCCTTTGCTAGATGTTGTTACCAGTTTTTAAAAGACCCCCCACCCAATGCTTTCAAGGTGGTTTTCAGCAATCCATTGTACCTCTCCACTTTACCCGCAGCTGGTGCATGGTAAGGGATGTGGTACACCCACTCAATACCGTGTTCCCTAGCCCAGGTGTTGACGAGGTTATTTTTAAAATGAGTCCAATTGTCTGACTCAATCCTCTCAGGGGTACCATGCCTCCAAAGGACCTGCTTTTCCAGGCCCAAGATGGTGTTGCGGGCAGTAGCATGCGACACAGGGTAGGTCTCCAACCAGCCGGTGGTGGCTTCCACCATGGTCAGCACATAACGTTTACCCTGGCGGGTCTGAGGCAGTGAGATGTAATCAATCTGCCAAGCCTCCCCGTACTTGTTCTTGGACCAACGTCCACCATACCAGAGGGGCTTCACTCACTTGACCTGCTTGATGGCAGCGCAGGTGTCACAGTCATGAATAACTTGTGTTATGCTGTCCATGGTAAGATCCACCCCTCGGTCTCGTGCCCACTTATAGGTGGCATCTCTACCCTGGTGGCCTGAGGCATCATGGGCCCATCGTGCTAGGAACAACTCTCCCTTGTTCTCCCAGTTAAGATCTATCTTAGACACCCCTATCTTTGCAGCCTGATCTACCTGCTGATTGTTTTGCTGCTCTTCATTGGCTCTACTTCTGGGGACATGGGCATCTACATGGCGAACTTTCACAGGTAGTTTCTCTAACCGAGTAGCGATGTTTTTCCATTCTTCAGCAGCCCAAATTTGTTTTCCTCTGCGCTGCCAGTTCGCCGCTTTCCATTTCTTCAACCATCCCCACAGAGCATTGGCCACCATCCAGGGATCAGTGTACACATAGAGTTTCGGCCATTTCTCTCTTTCTGCAACGTCTAGGGCCAGTTGAATAGCTTTAAGTTCAGCAAGCTGATTTGATCCGCCCTCTCCTTCAGTGGCCTCTGTGACCCGTCGTGTCGGGCTCCATACAGCTGCTTTCCACCTCCGGTTCATCCCTACGAGGCGACAAGAACCGTCGGTGAATAGAGCGTAACATGCTTCCTCTGCCGGCAGCTGGCTGTATGGTGGAGCTTCTTCAGCCTGGGTCACTGGTTCTTGTTCCTCATCCGTGACACTGAAACTTTCACCTTCTGGCCAGTTTGTAATTATTTCTAAAATCCCGGGGCGATTGAGTTTTCCAATCCGGGAGCGCTGAGTGATGAGGGCAATCCACTTGCTCCATGTGGCACTGGTGGCATGGTGGGTGGAGGGAACCTTTCCGCTGAACATCCACCCCAGCACTGGCAGTCGGGGTGCCAAGAGGAGTTGTGCTTCTCTGCCGATCACTTCTGAAGCAGCTTGGACTCCCTCATAGGCGGCCAAGATTTCCTTCTCTGTTGGGGTATAGTTGCCTTCCGATCCTCTGTAACTTCTGCTCCAAAATCCCAGGGTTCGGCCTCGGGTCTCACCAGGCACCTTCTGCCACAGACTCCAAGACAAACCGTGGTTCCTGGCGGCAGAGTAGAGCACATTCTTCACATTTGGCCCCGTCCTAACTGGGCCACGAGCTACTGCATGGGCGATTTCTTGTTTAATCTGGGCAAAGGCTTGCTGTTGTTCAGGGCCCCAATGGAAATCATTCTTCTTCCGAGTGACCTGGTAAAGAGGGCTCACAATCTGACTGTACTCGGGGATGTGCATTCTCCAAAAGCCTATAGCACCCAAGAAAGCTTGTGTTTCTTTCTTGTTAGTTGGTGGAGATATAGCTGTGATTTTGTTAATAACATCAGTGGGAATCTGACGTCTTCCATCTTGCCACTTCACTCTTAGGAACTGGATCTCACGAGCAGGTCCCTTAACTTTACTCTTCTTAATGGCAAAACCGGCTTCCAGGAGGATTTGGATAATTTCCTCTCCTTTCTCAAACACTTCTTCTGCTGTGTTTCCCCACACAATGATGTCATCGATGTACTGCAAATGTTCTGGAGCCTCACCCTTTTCCATTGCAGCCTGGATCAGACCATGGCAGATGGTGGGACTATGTTTCCACCCCTGGGGCAGTCGGTTCCAGGTGTACTGCACTCCCCTCCAGGTGAAAGCAAACTGAGGCCTGAACTCTGCAGCCAAAGGAATGGAGAAAAACGCATTGGCAATGTCAATGGTGGCATACCACCTTGCTGCCTTGGACTCTAGCTCGTACTGGAGTTCCAGCATGTTCGCACGGCAGCTCAGCGGTGGGGTGACTTCATTCAATGTCGCGGTAGTCCACAGTCAGTCTCCATTCTCCATCAGGCTTTAGCGACAGGCCAGATGGGGCTGTTGAAGGGTGAGTGTGTTTTGCTAACCACCCCTTGGCTCTCCAGCTCCCGGATCATCTTATGGATGGGGATCACAGCATCTCGAGTTGTCCTATATTGCCGGCGATGTACTACTGAAGTGGCGATTGGTACCCGTTGCTCTTCCCCATTCAGAAGTCCTACAGTAATTGGATTTTCAGATAGTCCAGGCAAGGTATTCAGTTGCCGAATGTGCTCTGACATCACAGCAGCTATTCCAAATGCCCACTTAAGACCTTTTGGGTCCTTAAAATACCCACTTCTGAGGTAATCTATTCCCAAAATACTTGGGGCCTCTGGGCCAGTCACAATAAGATGCTTTTTCCACTCCTTTCCTAGTTAAACTCACTTCAGCTTCCACTATGGTAAAGTCCTGCAATCCACCTGTCACACCAGCAATAGAAACGGATTCTTCCCCCACATATCTTGATGGAATTATCGTACGCTGTGCTCCTGTATCCACTAAAGCTTTATACTTCCGTGGTTTCGATGTGCCAGGCCACCGAATCCACACGGTCCAAAAAACACGGTTCTCCCTCGCCTCACCTTGGCTAGAGGCAGGGCCCCTCTAAGCCTGATTATTCTTCTTTTCCGGGGCATAGGTCTTAGAAGTTCCCTCAAGAGGGTCAGACATGTCATTATCATTATCATGTTTGGCATTTTGACTACGGGAAACAGGAGCAGCTCTCCTTTTGGCGGAACTTCCTCTTTTAATCTTGCCTTCCTTCAGATCACGCACACGTTGTGCCAGAGCAGCCGTAGGCCTCCCATCCCATCTCCTCATGTTCTCTCCAGAATCCTGCAAGAAAAACCACAACTCGGCTCGAGGAGTATACCTCCTCTCCCCATCGGGGAAATATCCGCGTTGGATACCAGGACGTCTAATTTGCACTGCTGAAATTTGGAGGAGGTCCTCCTTAATCTCCTCCCTGAGCCTCTTATCATTTTCCTCTATCTTGTCCTCTAAGTTCTGCAAGCGTGTTTCCACGGCTGCGATTCTGGCATGTGTTGGGCCATGCACAGCATCCGCATAGGCTCGAAGCTTCTTAGCCATATCAAGAACTGTCTCATGTACCTCTTCTCGCTTCAGTATTGCTAAGGCAGAGGCGTATTCAGATGGCCTGAGTCTCACAAGTTTTCTGCACTTCACCGGTGTGCATGGGACCAGGTCCGGATTCCTAGTTGTTACATCCTCCGAAAAAATGATCTCCGCCACTGCCATTTCCCTTAGTCGTTGGATCCCTTGCTCCATGGTTTTCCATCGGGTTTGTTGCATATATAGGTCATCGGCACACGGATATCTTTGTGCCACACTGTCTAAAACCCGTGCCCAGAGGCTTTGAGGGTTAGCCTCCCTCATCATTCCCTGATCGATGACAGGATCATGTGACAGGGATCCCAGGTGTCTCGCTTCATGGGACCTGGTCCCATGCACACCGGTGATGTGGAGAAAACTTGTGAGACTTGGGCCATCTGAATACGCCTCTGCCTTAGCAATACTGAAGCGAGAAGAGGTACATGAGACAGTTCTTGATATGGCTAAGAAGCTTCGAGCCTATGCGGATGCTGTGCATGGCCCAACACATGCCAGAATCGCAGCCGTGGAAACACGCTTGCAGAACTTAGAGGACAAGATAGAGGAAAATGATAAGAGGCTCAGGGAGGAGATTAAGGAGGACCTCCTCCAAATTTCAGCAGTGCAAGTTAGACGTCCTGGTATCCAACGCGGATATTTCCCCGATGGGGAGAGGAGGTATACTCCTTGAGCCGAGTTGTGATTTTTTTTACAGGATTCTGGAGAGAACATGAGGAGATGGGATGGGAAGCCTACGGCTGCTCTGGCACAACAGGTGCGTGATCTGAAGGAAGGCAAGATTAAAAGAGGAAGTTCCGCCAAAAGGAGAGCTGCTCCTGTTTCCCGTAGTCAAAATGCCAAACATGATAATGATAATGACATGTCTGACCCTCTTGAGGGAACTTCTAAGACCTATGCCCCGAAAAGAAGAATAATCAGGCTTAGAGGGGCCCTGCCTCTAGCCAAGGTGAGGCGAGGGAGAACCGTGTTTTTTGGACCGTGTGGATTCGGTGGCCTGGCACATCGAAACCACGGAAGTATAAAGCTTTAGTGGATACAGGAGCACAGTGTACGATAATTCCATCAAGATATGTGGGGGAAGAATCCGTTTCTATTGCTGGTGTGACAGGTGGATTGCAGGACTTTACCATAGTGGAAGCTGAAGTGAGTTTAACTGGAAAGGAGTGGAAAAAACATCTTATTGTGACTGGCCCAGAGGCCCAATGTATTTTGGGAATAGATTACCTCAGAAGTGGGTATTTTAAGGACCCAAAAGGTCTTAAGTGGGCATTTGGAATAGCTGCTGTGATGTCAGAGCACATTCGGCAACTGAATACCTTGCCTGGACTATCTGAAAATCCAATTACTGTAGGACTTCTGAATGGGGTAGAGCAACGGGTACCAATCGCCACTTCAGTAGTACATCGCCGGCAATATAGGACAACTCGAGATGCTGTGATCCCCATCCATAAGATGATCCGGGAGCTGGAGAGCCAAGGGGTGGTTAGCAAAACACACTCACCCTTCAACAGCCCCATCTGGCCTGTGCGCAAGCCTGATGGAGAATGGAGACTGACTGTGGACTACCGCACATTGAATGAAGTCACCCCACCGCTGAGTGCTGCCGTGCCGAACATGCTGGAACTCCAGTACGAGCTAGAGTCCAAGGCAGCAAGGTGGTATGCCACCATTGACATTGCCAATGCGTTTTTCTCCATTCCTTTGGCTGCAGAGTTCAGGCCTCAGTTTGCTTTCACCTGGAGGGGAGTGCAGTACACCTGGAACCGACTGCCCCAGGGGTGGAAACATAGTCCCACCATCTGCCATGGTCTGATCCAGGCTGCAATGGAAAAGGGTGAGGCTCCAGAACATTTGCAGTACATCGATGACATCATTGTGTGGGGAAACACAGCAGAAGAAGTGTTTGAGAAAGGAGAGGAAATTATCCAAATCCTCCTGGAAGCCGGTTCTGCCATTAAGAAGAGTAAAGTTAAGGGACCTGCTCGTGAGATCCAGTTCCTAAGAGTGAAGTGGCAAGATGGAAGACGTCAGATTCCCACTGATGTTATTAACAAAATCACAGCTATATCTCCACCAACTAACAAGAAAGAAACACAAGCTTTCTTGGGTGCTATAGGCTTTGGAGAATGCACATCCCCGAGTACAGTCAGATTGTGAGCCCTCTTTACCAGGTCACTCGGAAGAAGAATGATTTCCATTGGGGCCCTGAACAACAGCAAGCCTTTCGCCCAGATTAAACAAGAAATCGCCCCATGCAGTAGCTCGTGGCCCAGTTAGGACGGGGCCAAATGTGAAGAATGTGCTCTACTCTGCCGCCAGGAACCACGGTTTGTCTTGGAGTCTGTGGCAGAAGGTGCCTGGTGAGACCCGAGTCAACCCTGGGATTTTGGAGCAGAAGTTACAGAGGATCGGAAGGCAACTATACCCCAACAGAGAAGGAAATCTTGGCCGCCTATGAGGGAGTTCAAGCTGCTTCAGAAGTGATCGGCACAGAAGCACAACTCCTCTTGGCACCCCGACTGCCAGTGCTGGGGTGGATGTTCAGCGGAAAGGTTCCCTCCACCCACCATGCCACCAGTGCCACATGGAGCAAGTGGATTGCCCTCATCACTCAGCGCTCCCGGATTGGAAAACTCAATCGCCCCGGGATTTTAGAAATAATTACAAACCGGCCAGAAGGTGAAAGTTTCAGTGTCACGGATGAGGAACAAGAACCAGTGACCCAGGCTGAAGAAGCTCCACCATACAGCCAGCTGCCGGCAGAGGAAGCATGTTACGCTCTATTCACCGACGGTTCCTGTCGCATCGTAGGGATGAACCGGAGGTGGAAAGCAGCTGTATGGAGCCCCACACGACGGGTCGCAAAGGCCACTGAAGGAGAGGGCGGATCAAGTCAGCTTGCTGAACTTAAAGCTATTCAACTGGCCCTAGACGTTGCAGAAAGAGAGAAATGGCCAAAACTCTATGTGTACACTGATTCTTGGATGGTGGCCAATGCTCTGTGGGGATGGTTGAAGAAATGGAAAGAGGCGAACTGGCAGCGCAGAGGAAAACCAATTTGGGCTGCTGAAGAATGGAAAAACATCGCTACTTGGTTAGAGAAACTACCTGTGAAAGTTCGCCATGTAGATGCCCATGTCCCCAGAAGTAGAGCCAATGAAGAGCAGCAAAACAATCAGCAGGTAGATCAGGCTGCAAAGATAGGGGTGTCTAAGATAGATCTTAACTGGGAGAACAAGGGAGAGTTGTTCCTAGCACGATGGGCCCATGATGCCTCAGGCCACCAGGGTAGAGATGCCACCTATAAGTGGGCACGAGACCGAGGGGTGGATCTTACCATGGACAGCATAACACAAGTTATTCATGACTGTGACACCTGCGCTGCCATCAAGCAGGTCAAGTGAGTGAAGCCCCTCTGGTATGGTGGACGTTGGTCCAAGAACAAGTACGGGGAGGCTTGGCAGATTGATTACATCTCACTGCCTCAGACCCGCCAGGGTAAACGTTATGTGCTGACCATGGTGGAAGCCACCACCGGCTGGTTGGAGACCTACCCTGTGTCGCATGCTACTGCCCGCAACACCATCTTGGGCCTGGAAAAGCAGGTCCTTTGGAGGCATGGTACCCCTGAGAGGATTGAGTCAGACAATGGGACTCATTTTAAAAATAACCTCATCAACACCTGGGCTAGGGAACACGGTATTGAGTGGGTGTACCATATCCCTTACCATGCACCAGCTGAGGGTAAAGTGGAGAGGTACAATGGATTGTTGAACACCACCTTGAAAGCATTGGGTGGGGGGTCTTTTAAAAACTGGGAACAACATCTAGCAAAAGGCTACTTGGTTAGTTAACACCAGAGGTTCCATCAACCCGAGCAGGTCCTGCCCAGTCTGACTCCCTTAATATAGTGGATGGAGATAAAGTCCCAGTGGCCCAAGTTAAAGGTTTGTTAGGAAAGGCAGTATGGGTTAATCCTGACTCGAGTACAGGCAAACCCATTCGTGGGATTGTCTTTGCTCAAGGACCAGGATGTACGTAGTGGGTAATGCAGAAAGATGGAACAACACGATGTGTACCTCAGGGAGATCTGATTGTGGGGTGAGACAGAAGGAATACCGTAAGTGTTGAAGGCCTGAGTAAGTAAAATGAGAGGAAACGTGTAAGTGTTTAAGGTTTGAGCAAGTAGATGAAAGCTTTTACATTGTATAGTGGTGTATATATCCCAATCGTGTGTCAATGCTCATGATGTGGGATAAGGGGTGGAATGTCCTGGGTTAGTGTTATGACTACTCCTCTAACTGCCCCTCCCCTCTGTCCGCACGGAGCTGCTGCTGCCGTGGCCCTTCCTCCCCGGCCCCGGAGGGCCCCCGGCTGCTGGGCTGCTGCGGCTGCCTGCTGCTTTGGCTGCTGCCGCTGCTGGACTGCTGCTGCTGCTTTTTCTGCTGCTTTTGCCGCTTTGGCTGCCGCTTCCACCCCCTAGCTTTTGCCCCAGCTTCTCCTGCCCCCAGCTGCTCCCTCTTTCTCTCTCCCTTCTTCCCCTCATCCCGAAGATCTGCACCGGCTCCGGATGGAGGGATCTGAACACCAGAGACTGCGTCTGGAAGCCTGCCAAAGAAGCTTTGCATCCTTCTCAGCAGGGACTGACCGAGCTCGTCCATCCTCGCTCACCTTGGTGAAAACGTTTTGTGTCATCTGGGGATTGTTCTTTCCTGGTGCTGGGAAGTGTTTGTTAAAATATACTAGTTTTTTCCACTTTTTTCCCTCGGAGGAAGTTCTTCCCGAACCCGGTAGTGGGAAAGGGAAGGACTTCTGGGGGTTTATTTTCCTAGGGGGACTCCTTTGCGAGATATCAACCGTAAATTTGTCCAAAACCAGGACACATACACACTTTAAACAGTGCATAGCGATGAGAACTGTAGTGCACCAAAAGCGAAAGAGTGCAGAGCACACCACAGATCTCACTTTGCACTACACCTGGAAAGATCTTCACTGCATCACAAATATCTACCACAGAAATATGCGCGATGAATAACTATGTTGCAGCAAAGCTGGTTGTGGCATATCCTGCTTCATACCACTAGTCCCTGACAACCGGTATTCTGTGCAGAGCACCGCAGTTCAGTGTGGTTTCCTTAATCGCGCTTTGTACCAAGTGGCGATTTCTCTCTAAGGGAGGTGAAGAGCCGTCGACCCCTCTCACAGAGCACTCTGCTGGGAAGTTTTGCTACTGCCAAAACATGCCTGGCATGCGCACTTTTCTTCTAAAACCTCTCTAACATAGCAATATTCTTCGTTTCTTGAAAGCATACCATACACTCCTTCAACTACGCAGAGACGAAACGTACTGTAGTTCATCTAAGGCGAAAGCGTGCACAGCACATCACAGATCTAACTTTGCACTGCACCTAGAAAGGACTTCTCTGCATCAAAGATATATACCACAGAAATCTGCGCGACGAATAACTATGTTGTAGCAAAGCTGGTTCTGGCATATCCTGCTTCATACAACTAGTCCCTGACAACCGGTATTCGGTGCAGAGCACCTCAGTGCAGCGTGGTTTCCATGACCGCGCTTTGTACCAAGAAGTGATTTCTCTCTAATAGAGGTGAAGTGCCGTCTAACCCTCTCACAGAGAACTCTGCTGGGATGTTTTGCTACTGCTAAAACACGATTGGCATGTGCACTTATTTTCTAAACCCGCTCTACCATAGCAATATTCTCTGCTTCTTGAAAGCATACCATACACTCTTTCAACTATGCATAGCGAAAAGCACTGCACTGCACCCAAAGCTAAAGTGAAAGCGTGCACAGCACACCACAGATCTCGCTTGGCACTACAATTAGAAATGACTTCCCTGCATCAAGGATATCAACCACAGAAATCTGCGCAACGAATACCTATGTTTTAGCAAAGCTGGTTCTGGCATATCCTGCTTCATGCCTCTAGTCCTTGACAACTGGTATTCTGTGCAGAGCACCTAAGTGCAGTGTGGTTTCCTTAATCGCGCTTTGGACCAACCGGCGATTTCTCTCTAAGGGAGTTGAAGTGTCGTCTACCCCTCTCAGAACACTCTGCTGGGAAGTTTTGCTACTGCCAAAACACGCCTGGCATGTGCACTTTTCTTCTAAAACCTCTCTACCAAAACAGTATTCTCTGCTTCTTGAAAGCATACCATTCACTCTTTCAACTATGCATAGCGAAGAGCACTGCAGTGCACCTAAAGCGATAGAGTGGAGAGCACACCACAGATCTCACTTTGCACTACACCTAGTAAGGATTCCTCTTCAGCACGGATATCTACCACAGAAATCTGTGCGAAGAATAACTATGTTGTAGCACAGCTGGTTCAGGCATATCCTGCTTCATACCACTAGTCCCTGAAAACCGGTATTCTGTGAAGAGCACCTCAGTGCATTGTAGTTTCCTTAATCGCGCTTTGTACCAAGCAGGAATTTTTCCCTAAGAGAGGTAAAGTGCCGCCTAAGCCTATCACGGAGCACGGTACTCGGAAGTTTTGCCACTTCCAAAACACGCCTGGCATGTGCACTTTTCTTCTTAAACTAAAACCTCTCTACAATAGCAATATTCTCTGCTTCTAGAAAGTATACCATACGCACTTATAACAATGCATAGCGAAAAGCACTGCAGTGCATCTAAAGAGAAGGTGTGCAGAGCACACCACAGATCTCACTTTGCACTACACCTAGAAATGACTTCTCTGCATCTAGGATATCTACCACAGAAATCTGAGGAACAAATAACTATGTTGTAGCACAGCTGGTTCTGAATTATCCGGCTTCATACCATGGGTCCCTGATAACCAGTATTCTGTGCAGAGCACCTCACTGCTGTGTAGTTTCCTTGGCCGCGCTTTGCCCTGAGCAGCAGTGTCTCTCTAAGGCAGGTGAAGTGCCGTCTACCCGTTACACAGAGAAATCTGCTGGGAGGTTTTGCTACTGCCAAAAAACGCTTGGCATGTCCACTTTTCTTCTAAAACCAAAACCTCACTACCATAGCAATATTTTCTGCTTCTTGAAAGCATACCATGCACCCTTTAAACTATGCATAGCGAAGAGCACATCAGCTCACCTAAAGCAAAAGCGTGCACAGCACACCACAGATCTGACTTTGCACTATACCTAGAAATGACTTCTCTGCATCAAGAATATCGACCACAGAAATCGGCGTGACGAATAACTATGTTGTAGCAAAACTAGCTCTGGCATATCTTGCTTCATAACACTAGTTCCTGACAACCAGTATTTTGCGCAGATCACCTCAGTGCAGTGTGGTTTCCTTAATCGGGCTTTGTACCTAGCAGCGATGTCACTTTAAGGGAGGTGAAGTGCCGTCAACCCTTCTCACAGAGCACTCTGCTGGGAAGTTTTGCTACTGCCAAAACACGCCTGCCATTTGCACCTTTCTTCCAAAACCAAATCCTTTCTACCTTAGCAATATTCTCTGCTCCTTGAAATCATACCATACACTCTTTCAACAATGCATAGTGAAGAGCACATCAGCTCACGTAAAGTAAAAGCGTGCACAGGAAACCACAGATCTCACTTTGCACTACACCTAGAAATGACTTCTCCGCCCCAAGGATATCTACAACAGAAATCTGCACAACGAATAACTATGATGTAGCAGTGCTGGTTCTGGCGTATCCTGCTTCATATCACTTGTCCTTGAGAACCGGCATTCTGTGCAGAGTACCTTAGTGCAGTGTGGTTTTCTTAATCGCGCTTTGTACCTATCGGCTTTTTCTTTCTAAGGTAGGTGAAGTGCCGTCTACCCCTCTCACAGAGCATTCTGCTGGGAAGTTTTGCTACTGCCAAAACATGCCTGGCATTTGCACTTTTCTTCTAAAACCTTTCTACCATAGCAATATTCTCTATTTCTTGAAAGCATACCATACACTCTTTACACTATGCATAGCAAAGAGCTCTGCAGTGCACCTGAAGCGAAAGCGTGGAAAGCACACCGCAGATCTCATTTTGCACTACACCTTGAAATGAATTCTTTGCATCAGGGATATCTACCACTGAAATTTGCGCGATGAATAACTATGTTGTAGCAAAGCTGGTTCTGGCATATCCTGCTTCATACCACTACTCCCTGAAAACCGGTATTCTGTGCAGAGCACCTCAGTGCAATGTGGTTTCCTTGACCGCGCTTTACACCGAGCAGCGATGTCTCTCTAAGGGAGGTGAAGTGTCGTCTACCCCTCTCACAGAGCACTGTGCTCGGAAATTTTGCTCCTGCTCAATCACGCCTGGCATGTGCACTTTTCTTCTAAAACCTCTCTAACATAGCAATATTCTCTGCTTCTCGAAATCATAGCATACACTCTTTCAACAATGCATAGCGAAGGGCACTGCAGAGCACCTAAAGCGAAAGCGAAAACGTGCACCGCACACAACAGATCTCACTTTGTACTACACCTAGAAAAGACTTTTCTGCATCACGGATATGCACCATTGAAATTTGCGCGACGAATAACTATGTTGTAGCAAGGCCAGTTTTGGCATATCCTGCTTCATTCCACTAGTCTTTGACAAATGGTATTCTGTGCAGAGCACCTCAGTGCACTGTAGTTTCCTTGACCACGCTTTGCACCGAGCAGCGATGCCTCTCTAAGGGAGGTGAAGTGCTGTCTACCCCTCTCACAGAGATTACTGCTGGGAAGTTTTGCTACTGCCAAAACACGCATGGCATGTGCACTTTTCTTCTAAAACCAAAAACTCTCTATCATAGCAATTTTCTCTGCTTTTTGAAAGCATCCCATACACTGTTTAAACTATGCATGGCGAGGAGCACTGAAGTGCACCTGAAGCGAAAGCGTGCACAGCACACCACAGATCTCACTTTGCAGTACACCTAGAAATGACCTGTCTGCATCAAGGATATCTACCACAGAAATCTGCACCACGAATAACTATGTTGTAGGAAAGCTGGTTTGGAATTATCCGGCTCCATAGCCTGAGTCCCTGAGAACCGGTATTCTGTGAAGAGCACCTTAGTGCAGTGTGGTTTCCTTAATCGCGCTTTGTACCAAGCAGCGATGTTTTTCTTATAGAGATGAAGTGCCGTCTACCCCTCTCACAGAGCACTCTCCTGGGAAGTTTTGCTACTGCCAAAACACGCTTGGCATGTGCACTTTTCTTCTAAAACAAAAACCTCTCTACCATAGCAATATTCGCTGGTCCTCGAAAGCATACCATACTCTCTTTCAACTATGCATAGCGAAGAGCACTGCAGTGCACCTAAAGCTAAATTGAATGCGTGCACAGCACACCACAGATCTCACTTTGCACTACACCTGGAAATGATTTTTCTGCATCACGGATATCCACCACAGAAATCTGCGCGACGAATTACTAAGTTATAGCAAAGCTGGTTCTGGGATATCCTGCTTCATAACTCTAGTACCTGACAACCAGTATTCTTTGCAGAGCACCTCAGTGCAGTGTGGTTTCCTTAATCGTGCTTTGTACCAAGCGGCCATTTCTCTCTAAGGGAGGTGAAGTTCCATCTACCCCTCTCACAGATCACTCTGCTGGGAAGTTTTCCTACTGCCAAAACACTCATGGCATGTGCACTTTTCTGCTAAAACCTAAACCTCTCTACCATAGTGTGGCTGTTTTTTTCTGGGTTGGTGCTTTCCAATCCCAAAGCCTAAAAGCTTTAGGTCTAGATTTCTCTAGATTTGCACTGTTGGGCTTTCAGCTACCCACTAGTGGAGTACAGAAAGTTTGAGACAACGCGGCATTGGTTCTGAAGATAACTTTACTTCTTCAAAGGGGAGTACAACGATGTCTGAATTT
>JAPFBE010000991.1:0-17239 GCA_034336665.1 Luscinia megarhynchos | reverse complement strand
TGTGCTGAGCAGGCCTCGGCGTTAGGTGCTCTGCAGTGCTCTTCGCTATGCATAGTTGAAAGAGTGTATGGTATGCTGTCAAGAAGCAGAGAATATTGCAATGGTAGAGAAGTTTCAGAAGAAAAGTGCACATGCCAGGTGGGTTTTTGGCAGTTGGAAAATATTCCAGCAGAGTGCTCTGTGAGAGGGGTAGACGGAACATCACCTCCCTTAGAGAGAAATCGCTGCTTGGTAAAAAGCTCGATTAAGGAAACCACACTGAACTAGAGTGCTCTGCACAGAATACCGGTTGTCAGGGACTAGTGGTATGAAGCCGGATATGCCAGAACTAGCTTTGCTACAGCACAGTTCTTCGTTGCGCAGATTTCCCTGGTAGATATCCATGATGCAGAAGAGTCATATCTACGTCTAGTGCAAAGTGAGATCTGTGGTGTGCTGAGCACGCCTTCGCGTTAGATGCACTGCAGTGTCCTTCGCTATGCATAGTTGAAAGAGTGTAGGGTATGCTTTCAAGAAGCAGAGAATATTGCAATGGTAGAGAGGTTTTAGAAGAAAAGTGCACATGCCAGGCGTGTTTTGTCAGTAGCAATACTTCCCATCAGAGTGCTCTGTGAGAGGGGTAGACGGCACATCACCTCTTTTTAGAGAGTAAACGGTGCTTGGTAAAAAGCACGATTAAGGAAACCACACTGCACTGAGCTGCTCTGCATAGAATACCGGTTGTCAGAGACTAGTGGTATGAAGCCGGATATGCCAGAACTAGCTTTGCTACAACAAAGTTATTCGTCTCGCAGATTTCTCTGCTAGATATCAGTGACGCAGAAGAGTCATATCTACGTGTAGTGCAAAGTGATATCTGTGGTGTGCTGAGCACGCCTTCTCGTTAGGTGCACTGCAGTGCTCTTCGCTATGCATAGTTGAAAGTGTGCATGGTGTGCTTTCAAGAAGCAGAGAATATTGCAATGGTAGAGAGGTTTTAGAAGAAAAGTGCACATGCTAGGCTTGGTTTGGCAGTTGGAAAACATTCCGGCAGAGTCCTCTTTGAGAGAGGTAGATGGCACTTCAGCTCCCTATGAGAGGAACAGCTGCTTTCCGCAAAGCGCGATGAAGGAAACCACACTGCACTGAGGGGCTCTCCATAGAATACCGGTTGTCAAAGACTAGTGGTATGATCAAAGATATGCTACAACCATCTTTGCTACAACATATCTATTCATCGCGCAGATTTCTGTGGTACATTTCCGTGATGCATATGAGTCATATCTACGTGTAGAGCAAAGTGAGATCTGTGGTGTGCTGTGCACGCTTTCGCTTTAGGTGCACTGCAGTGCTCTTCTCTATGCATAGTTGAAAGAGTGCATGGTCTGTTTTCAAGAAGCGGAAAATATTGCTATGGTAGTGAGGTTTTAGAAGAAAAGGGCACATGCCAGGTGTGTTTTGGCAGTAGCAAAACATCCCAGCAGAGTGCTCTCTGAGAGGGGTAGACGGCACTACACCTCCCTTAGAGAAAAATGGCCGCTACTAAATGCGCCATTGAGGAAACCACACTGCACTGGGGTGCTCTGCATAGAATACCGGTTGTCAGGGACTAGCGGTATGAAGCAGGATATGCCAGAACGAGCTTTGCTACAACATAGTTATTCGTCGCGTAGAGTTCTGTGGTAGATATCCGTGATGCAGAGAAGTAATTTCTAGGTGTAGTGCAAAGTGAGATCTGTGGTGTGCTGAGCACGCCTTCTCGTTAGGTGCACTGCAGTGCTCTTCGCTATGCATAGTTGAAAGAGTGTATGGTATGCTTTCAAGAAGCAGAGAATATTGCAATGGTAGAGACGTTTCAGAAGAAAAGTGCACATGCCAGGCGTGTTTTGACAGTAGAAAACTTCCCAGGAGTGTGCCCTCTTATAGGGTAGACGGCACTTCACCTCCCTTAGGGAGAAATCGCTGCTTGCAACAAAGCGCGATTAAGGAAACCACACTGCACTGAGGTGCACTGCATAGAATACCAGTTGTCAGGGAATAGTGGTATGAAGCCGGATATGCCAGGACGGGCTTTGCTACAACATAGTTATTCGTCGCGCAGATTTCTCTGATACATATCCTGGATGCAGAAGAGTCATATCTATCTGTATTGCAAAGTGAGATCTGTGGTGTGCTGAGCACGCCCTCGCGTTAGGTGCGCTGCAGTGCTGTACGCCATGCATAGTTGAAAGATTGTATGGTATGCTTTCAAGAAGCAGAGAATACTGCTATGGTAAAGAGCTTTTGGTTTTAGAAGAAAAGTGCACCTGCCAGGCGTGTTTTAGCAGTAGCAAGACGTCCGATCAGAGTGCTCTGTGAGAGGGGTAGACGGCACTTCACCTCCCTTAGAGAGAAATCGCTGCTTGCAACAAAGCGCAATTAAGGAAACCACACTGAACTGTAGTTCTCTGCACAGGAAACCGTTTGTCAGGCAATTAGTGGTATAAAGCAGGACATGCCAGAATGAGCTTTGCAACAACATAGTTATTCGTCGCGCAGATTTCTGTGGTAGATATCCGTGACACAGAGAAGTCATTTCTAGGTGTAGTGCAAAGTGAGATCTGTGGAGTGCTGAGCACGCCTTCGCTTTACGTTCACTGCATGCACTTCGCTATGCATGGTTGAAAGAGTGTAGGGTATGCTTTCAAGAAGCAGAGAATATTCAAAGGTAGAGAGGTTTTAGCAGAAAAGTGCACATGCCAGGCGTGTTTTGGCAGTAGCAAAACTTCCCATCCGAGTGCTCTGTGAGAGGGGTAGACGGCACTTCACCTCCCTATGAGAGGAACAGCTGCTTGCTGCAAAGGGCGATTAAGGAAACCACACTGCACTGAGGTGCTCTGCACAGAATACCAGTTGTCAGGGACTAGTGGTATGAAGCAGGATATGCCAGAACGAGCTTTGCTACAACATAGTTATTCGTCGCGCACATTTCTCTCGTAGATATCCTCAGGGCAGAGAAGTAATTTCTAGGGGGTAGGACAAAGTGAGGTCTGAGGTGTGTTGAGCATGCCTTCCCGTCAGGTGAACTGCAGTGCTCTTCGCTATGCATGGTTGAAAGAGAGTATGGTATGCTTTCAAGAAGCAAAGAATATTGCAATGTTAGAGGTTTTAGAACGAAAAGTGTACATGCCAGGCGTGTTTTGGCAGTAGAAAACTACCCAGAGAGTGCTCTGTGAGAGGGGTGTAGACGGAACTTCACCTCCCTTAGAGAGAAATCGCTCCTTGCTACAAAGTGCGATTAAGGAAACCACACTGCACTGAGGTGCTCTGCACAGAATACCAGTTGTCAGGGACTAGTGGTATGAAGCAGGATATGCCAGAATGAGCTTTGCTACAACATAGTTATTCGTCGCGCAGATTTCTGTGGTAGATATCCGTGATACAGAGAATTCATTTCTATGTGTAGTGCAAAGTGAGATCTGTGGTGTGCTGTGCACGCTTTCGCTTTAGCTTTAGTTGCACTGCAGTGCTCTTTGCTATGCATAGTTGAAAGAGTGCATGGTGTGCTTGCAAGAAGCAGAGAATATTGCTATGGTTGTGACGTTTTAGAAGAAAAGGGCACATGCCAGGTGTGTTTTGGCAGTAGCAAAACATCCCAGCTGAGTGTTCTGTGAGAGGGGTAGACGGCACTTCACCTCCCTTAGAGAGAAATCGCTGCTACTAAAATGCGCCATTAAGAAAACCACACTGCACTGAGGTGCTCTGCACACAATACCGGTTGTCAGGGACTAGTGTTATTAAGCAGGATATGCCACAACGAGTTTTGCTACAACATAGTTCTTCGTCGCTCAGATTTCTCTGATAGATATCCGCGATGCAGAGAAGTCATTTCTATCTGTATTGCAAAGTGAGATCTGTGGTGTGCGGAGCACGCCTTCACGTTAGGTGCACTGCAGTGCTCTTCGCTATGCATGGTTGAAAGAGTGTAGGGTATGCTTTCAAGAAGCAGAGAATATTTCTATGTTAGAGAGGTTTTAGAAGAAAAGTGCACACGCCAGGTGTGTTTTGGCAGTTGGAAAATATTCCGGCAGACGGCTCTGTGAGAAGGTTAGACGGCACTTCACCTCCCTATGAGAGAAATCGCTGCTTGCTACAAAGCACGATGAAGGAAACCACACTGCACTGAGCTGCTCTGCATAGAATACCGGTTGTCAGGGACTAGTGGTATGAAGCCAGATATGCCAGAACGGACTTTGCTACAACATAGTTATTTGTCGCGCAGATTATTCTGGAAGATATCTGCAATGCAGAGAAGTTATTTCTAGGTGTAGTGCAAAGTGAGATCTGTGGTGTGTTGAGCACGCCTTCTCGTTAGGTGCACTGCAGTGCTCGTAGCTATGCATAGTTGAAAGAGTGTATGGTATGCTTTCAAGAAGCAGAGAATATTGCAATGTTAGAGGGGTTTTAGAAGAAAAGTGCACATGCTAGGCGTGTTTTTGCAGTAGAAAACTTCCCAGGAGAGTGCTCTGTGAGAGGGGTGTAGACGGCACTTCACCTCCCTTAGAGAGAAATCGCTCCTTGCTACAAAGTGCGATTACGGAAATCACACTGCCTTGAGGTGCTCTGCACAGAATACCGATTGTCAGGGACTAGTGGTATGAAGCAGGATATGCCAGAACGAGCTTTGCTACAACATACTTATTTGCAGCACAGATTTCCGTGGTACATATCCATGACGCAGCAAAGTAATTTCTATGTGTAGTGCGAAGTGAGATCTGTGGTGTGCTGAGCACGCCTTCGCGTTAGATGCACTGCTGTGCTCTTCGCTATGCATAGTTGAAGGAGTGTATGGTATGCTTTCAAGAAGCAGAGAATATTGCAATGGTAGAGAGGTTTCAGAAGAAAAGTGCATATGCCAGGCGTGTTGTGACAGTAGAAAACTTCCCATCCGAGTGCTCTGTGAGAGGGGTAGACCGCACTTCACCTCCCTTAAAGAGAAATCGCTGCTTGGTAAAAAGCGCGATGAAGGAAACCACACTGCACTGAGGTGCTCTGCATAGAATACCTGTTGTCAGGGACTAGTGTTATGAAGTAGGATATGCCATAACGAGCTTTGCCACAACATAGTTCTTCGTCGCTCAGATTTCTCTGGGAGATATCCGCGATGCAGAGAAGTTATTTCTAGGTGTAGTGCAAAGTGAGGTCTGTGGTGTGCTGTGCACGCTTTCGCTTTAGCTTTAGGTGCACTGCAGTGCTCTTTGCTATGCATAGTTCAAAGAGTGCATGGTGTGCTTTCAAGAAGCAGAGAATATTGCTATGGTTGTGACGTTTTAGAAGAAAAGGGCACTTGCCAGGTGTGTTTTGGCAGTAGCAAAACATCCCAGCAGAGTGTTCTGTGAGAGGGGTAGACGGCACTTCACCTCCCTTAGAGAGAAATCGCTGCTACTAAAATGCGCCATTAAGAAAACCACACTGCACTGAGGTGCTCTGCATAGAATACCGGTTGTCAGGGACTAGTGTTATTAAGCAGGATATGCCACAACGAGCTTTGCTACAACATAGTTCTTCGTCGCTCAGATTTCTCTGATAGATATCCGCGATGCAGAGAAGTTATTTCTAGGTGTAGTGCAAAGTGAGATCTGTGGTGTGTTGAGCACGCCTTCTCGTTAGGTGCACTGCAGTGCTCGTAGCTATGCATAGTTGAAAGAGTGTATGGTATGCTTTCAAGAAGCAGAGAATATTGCAATGGTAGAGAGGTTTCAGAAGAAAAGTGCACATGCCAGGCGTGTTTTGACAGTAGAAAACTTCCCAGGAGTGTGCCCTCTTATAGGGTAGACGGCACTTCACCTCACTTAGAGAGAAATCGCTGCTTGCAACAAAGCCCGATTAAGGAAACCATACTGCACTGAGGTGCACTGCATAGAATACCAGTTGTCAGGGACTAGTGGTATGAAGCCGGATATGCCAGGATGGCTTTGCTACAACATAGTTATTTCTCGTGCAGATTTTTCTGGAAGATATCCCTGATGCACAAGAGTCGTATCTATCTGTATTGCAAAGTGAGATCTGTGGTGTGTTGAGCACGCCTTCGCGTTAGGTGCACTGCAGTGCTCGTAGCTATGCATAGTTGAAAGAGTGTAGAGTATGCTTTCAAGAAGCAGAGAATATTGCAATGATAGAGAGCTTTTGGTTTTACAAGAAAAGTGCACCTGCCAGGCGTGTTTTGGCAGTAGCAAGACGTGCCATCAGAGTGCTCTGTGAGAGGGGTAGACGGCACTTCACCTCCTTTAGAGAGAAATCGCTGCTGGCAACAGAGCGCAATTAAGGAAACCACACTGCACTGAGGTGCTCTGCATAGAATACGGGTTCTCAAAGAGTAGTGGTATGAAGCAGGACATGACAGAATGGGCTTTGCTACAACATAGTTATTCGTCGCGCCGATTTCTCTGGTAGATATCCACGATGCAGCGAAGTCATTTCTAGGTGTAGTGCAAAGTGAGATCTGTGGTGTGTTGAGCACGCCTTCGCGTTAGGTGCACTGCAGTGCTCTTCGCTATGCATAGTTGAAAGAGTGTAGGGTATGCTTTCAAGAAGCAGAGAATATTGCAATGGTAGAGAGGTTTTAGAAGAAAAGTGCACACGCCAGGCGTGTTTTGGCAGTAGCAAAACTTCACATCAGAGTGCTCTGTGAGAGGGGTAGACGGCACTTCACCTCCCTATGAGAGAAATCGCTGCTTGCAACAAAGCGCGATGAAGGAAACCACACTGCACTGAGCTGCTCTGCATGGAATACCGGTTGTCAGGGACTAGTGGTATGAAGCCAGATATGCCAGAACTAGCTTTGCTACAACATAGTTATTTGTCGCGCAGATTATTCTGGGAGATATCTGCAATGCAGAGAAGTTATTTCTAGGTGTAGTGCAAAGTGAGATCTGTGGTGTGTTGAGCACGCCTTCTCGTTATGTGCACTGCTGTGCTCTTCGCTACGCATGGTTGAAAGAGTGTATGGTATGCTTTCAAGAAGCAGAGAATATTGCTATGGTAGAGAGGTTTCAGAAGAAAAGTGCACATGCCAGGCGTGTTTTCAGTGTAGAAAACTTATCAGGAGTGTGCCCTCTTATAGGGTAGACGGCACTTCACCTCACTTAAAGAGAAATCGCTGCTTGCAACAAAGCGCGATTAAAGAAACCATACTGCACTGAGGTGCACTGCATAGAATACCAGTTGTCAGGGAATAGTGGTACGAAGCCGGATATGCCAGCACAGGCTTTGCTACAACATAGTTCTTCTTTCTCTAGAAGATATCCTTGATGCAGAAGAGTCGTATCTACGTGTAGTGCAAAGTGAGATCTGTGGTGTGCTGAGCACGCCTTCGCGTGAGGTTCACTGCCGTGCTCTTCGCTATGCATAGTTGAAAGAGTGTATGGTATGCTTCCAAGAAGCAGAGAATATTGCTATGGTAGAGAGCTTTTGGTTTTAGAAGAAAACTGCACATGCCAGGCGTGTTTTGGCAGTAGGAAACGTCCCAGCAGAGTGCTCTGTGAGAGGGGTAGACGGCACTTCACCTCCCTTAGACAGAAATCGCTTCTTGCTACAAAAAGCGCGGTTAAGGAAACCACACTGCACTGAGGTGCTCTGCATAGAATACCGGTTGTCAGGGACTAGTGCTAAGAAGCTGGATATGCCAGAACCAGCTTTGCTACAACATACTTATTCGTCGCGCAGCGTTCTGTGGTAGATTTCCGCAATGCAGAGAAGTCATTTCTATGCGTAGTGCAAAGTGAGATCTGTGGTGTGCTGAGCATGTTTTGCTTAAGCTTTAGGCCCACTGCTGTGCAATTCCCTATGCATAGTTGAAAGAGTGTATGGTATGCGTTCAAGAAGCAGAGAATATTACTATGGTAGAGAGGATTTAGAAGAACAGTGCACCTGCGAGGCGTGTTTAGGCAGTTGGAAAACTTTCCAGCAGAGTGCTCTGTGACAGTGGAAGGGGGCACTTCACCTCCCTATGAGAGAAATCGCTGCTTAGAAAAAAGCGCAATGAAGGAAACCACACTGCTCTAAAGTGCTCTGCATAGAATACCGCTTGTCAGGGAATAGTGGTATGAAGCAGGATATGCCAGGACAAGCTTTGCTACAACTTAGATATTCATCACGCAGATTTCTCTGGTAGGTATCCGTGGTGCAGAAGAGTCATATCTACGTGTAGTGCAAAGTGAGATCTGTGGTGTGCTGAGCACGCCTCCGTGTTAGGTGCACTGCAGTGATCTTCGCCATGCATAGTTGAAAGAGTGTATGGTATGCTTTCAAGAAGCAGAGAATGTTGCTATAGTAGAGAGGTTTCAGAAGAAAAGTGCACATGCCAGGCGTGTTTTGGCAGTAGCAAGACGTCCCAGCAGAGTGCCCTGTGAGAGGGGTAAACGGCACTTCACCTCCCTTAGACAGAAATCGCTGCTGCTACAAAAAGCGCGATTAAGGAAACCACACTGCACTGAGGTGCTCTGCATAGAATACCGGTTGTCAGGGACTAGTGGTACGATACAGGATATGCCAGAACCAGCTTTGCTACAACATACTTATTCGTGGCGCAGCGTTCTGTGGCAGATTTCCGCAATGCAGAGAAGTCATTTCTATGCGTAGTGCAAAGTGAGATCTGTGGTGTGCTGAGCATGTTTTGCTTAAGCTTTAGGCCCACTGCTGTGCAATTCCCTATGCATAGTTGAAAGAGTGTATGGTATGCGTTCAAGAAGCAGAGAATATTACTATGGTAGAGAGAATTTAGAAGAACAGTGCACCTGCGAGGCGTGTTTAGGTAGTTGGAAAACTTTCCAGCAGAGTGCTCTGTGACAGTGGAAGGGGGCACTTCACCTCCCTATGAGAGAAATCGCTGCTTAGAAAAAGCGCAATGAAGGGAAACCACACTGCTCTAAAGTGCTCTGCATAGAATACCGCTTGTCAGGGAATAGTGGTATGAAGCAGGATATGCCAGGACAAGCTTTGCTACAACATAGATATTCATTACGCAGATTTCTCTGGTAGGTATCCGTGGTGCAGAAGAGTCATATTTACGTGTAGTGCAAAGTGAGATCTGTGGTGTGCTGAGCACGTCTCCGCATTAGGTGCACTGCAGTGCTCTTCGCTATGCATAGTTGAAAGAGTGTATGGTGTGCTTTCAAGAAACAGAGAAATCGCTGCTTAGAAAAAAGCGCAATGAAGGAAACCACACTGCTCTAAAGTGCTCTGCATAGAATACTGGTAGTCAGGGAATAGTGGTATGAAGCAGGATATGCCAGGACAAGCTTTGCTACAACTTAGATATTCATCACGCAGATTTCTCTGGTAGGTATCCGTGGTGCAGAAGAGTCATATCTACGTGTAGTGCAAAGTGAGATCTTTGGTGTGCTGAGCACGCCTCCGCGTTATGTGCACTGCTGTGCTCTTCGCTATGCATAGTTGAAAAAGTGTATGGTTTGCTTTCAAGAAACAGAGAATATTGCTATGGTAGTGAGGTTTCAGAAGAAAAGTGCACATGCCAGGCGTGGTTTCGGCAGTAGGAAAATATTCCAGCAGAGTGCTCTGTGAGAGGGGTGGGGGGCACTTCACCTCCCTTAGAGAGAAAGCACTGCTAGCTATGAAGTGCGATGAAGGAAACCACACTGCACTGAGCTGCTCTGCATAGAATACCGGTTGTCAGGGACTAGTGGTATGAAGCAGGATATGCCAGGACGTGCTCTGCTACAACATAGTTATTCATCGCGCAGATTTCTGTGGTAGATATCCACGATGCAGAGAAGTCATTTCTAGGTGTAGTGCAAAGTGAGATCTGTGGTGTGCTGAGCACGCCTACGCGTTAGGTGCACTGCAGTGCTCTTCGCTACACATGGTTGAAAAAGTGTATGGTATGCTTTCAAGAAGCAGAGAATATTGCAATGGTAGAGACGTTTCAGAAGAAAAGTGCACATGCCAGGCGTGTTTTGGCAGTAGCAAGACGTCCCAGCAGAGTGCTCCATGAGAGGGGTAGACGGCACTTCACCTCCTTTAGAGAGAAATCGCTACTTGCTACAAAACACGCAATTAAAGAAACCACACTGACCTGCGGTGCTCTGACCAGAACACCGGTTGTCAGGGATTAGTGGTATGAAGCAGGACATGCCAGAATGTGCTTTGCTACAACGTAGATATTCGTTGTGCAGATTTCTGTGGTAGATATCCGTGACGTAGAGAAGTCATTTCTAGGTGTAGTGCAAAGTGAGATCTGTGGTGTGCTGAGCACACCTTCGCGTTAGGTGCACTGCAGTGCACTTCGCTATGCATAGTTGAAAGAGTGTAGGGTATGCTTTCAAGAAGCAGAGAATATTGCAATGGTAGAGAGGTTTTAGAAGAACAGTGCACATGCCAGGCGTGTTTTGACAGTAGAAAACTTCCCAGGAGAGCGCTCTATGAGAGGGGTGTAGATGGCACTTCACCTCACTTAGAGAGAAATCGCTGCTTGGTAAAAAGCGCGATTAAGGAAACCACACAGCACTGAGGTGCTCTGCATATAACACCGGATATCAGGGAATAGTGGTATGAAGCAGGATATGCAAGAATGAGCTTTGCTTAACCATACTTATGCGTCACGCAGATTTCTGTGGTAGATATCCGTGATGCAGAAGAGTCATATCTACGTGTCGTGCAAGGTGAGATCTGTGGTGTGCTGAGCAGGCCTTGGCGTTAGGTGCTCTGCAGTGCTCTTCGCTATGCATAGTTGAAAGAGTGTATGGTATGTTGTCAAGAAGCAGAGAATATTGCTGTGTTAGAGAGGTTTTAGAAGAAAAGTGCACATGCCAGGTGCGTGTTTTGGCAGTTGGAAAATATTCCAGCAGAGTGCTCTGTGAGAGGGGTAGACGGAACATCACCTCCCTTAGAGAGAAATCGCTGCTTGGTAAAAAGCTCGATGAAGGAAACCACACTGCACTAGAGTGCTCTGCATAGAATACCGGTTGTCAGGGACTAGTGGTATGAAGCCGGATATGCCAGAATTAGCTTTGCTACAGCACAGTTCTTCGTTGCGCAGATTTCTCTGGTAGATATCCATGATGCAGAAGAGTCATATCTACGTGTAGTGCAAAGTGAGATCTGTGGTGTGCTGAGCACGCCTTCGCGTTAGGTGCACTGCAGTGCTCTTCGCCATGCATAGTTGAAAGAGTGTATGGTATGCTTTCAAGAAGCAGAGAATATTGCAATGTTAGAGAGGTTTTAGAAGAAAAGGGCACATGCTAGGCTTGGTTTGGCAGTTGGAAAACATTCCGGCAGAGTCCTCTTTTAGAGAGGTAGATGGCACTTCAGCTCCCTATGAGAGGAACAGCTGCTTTCCGCAAAGCGCGATGAAGGAAACCACACTGCACTGAGGGGCTCTCCATAGAATACCGGTTGTCAAAGACTAGTGGTATGATCAATGATATGCTACAACCATCTTTGCTACAACATATCTATTCATCGCTCAGATTTCTGTGGTACATTTCCGTGATGCATATGAGTCATATCTACGTGTAGTGCAAAGTGAGATCTGTGGCGTGCTGTGGACGCTTTCGCTTTAGGTGCACTGCAGTGCTCTTCTCTATGCATAGTTGAAAGAGTGCATGGTCTGCTTTCAAGAAGCGAAGAATATTGCTATGGTAGTGAGGTTTTAGAAGAAAAGGGCACATGCCAGGTGTGTTTTGGCAGTAGCAAACATCCCAGCAGAGTGCTCTCTGAGAGGCGTAGACGGCACTACACCTCCCTTAGAAAGAAATCGCTGCTACTAAATGCGCCATTGAGGAAACCACACTGCACTGGGGTGCTCTGCATAGAATACCGGTTGTCAGGGACTAGTGGTATAAAGCAGGACATGACAGAACGGGCTTTGCTACAACATAGTTATTCGTCGCGTAGAGTTCTGTGGTAAATATCCGTGATGCAGAGAAGTCATTTCTAGGTGTAGCGAAAAGTGAGATCTGTGGTGCGCTGTAAACGCCTTCGCGTTAGGTGCACTGCAGTGCACTTCGCTATGCATGGTTGAAAGAGTGCAGGGTATGCTTTCAAGAAGCAGAGAATATTCAATGGTAGAGAGGTTTTAGAAGAAAAGTGCACATGCCAGGTGTGTTTTGGCAGTAGAAAACCTCCCTTCAGAGCGCTCTGTGAGAGGGGTAGACGGTACTTTTCCTCCCTTAAAGAGAAATCACTGCTTGCAACAAAGCGCAATTAAGGAACCACATTGAACTGAGGTGCTCTGCATAGAATACCGGTTGTCAGAGACTAGTGGTATGAAGCAGGATATGCCAGGACGGGCTTTGCTACAACATAGTTCGTCGCGCAGATTTCTGTGGTAGATATCCGTGATGCAGAGGAGTCTTATCTACGTGTAGTGCAAAGTGAGATCTGTGGTGTGCTGTGCAGGTTTCGCTTTAGGTTTAGGTGCACTTCTCTGCTCTTCGCTATGCATAGTTGAAAGAGTGTATGGTATGCTTTCAAGAAGTAGAGAATATTGCAATGGTAGAGTGGTTTTAGGAGAAAAGTGCACATGCCAGGCGTGTTTTGGCAGTTGGAAAATATTCCAGCAGAGGGCTCTGTGAGAGGGGTAGACGGCACTTCACCTCACTTAGAGAGAAATAGTTGCTTGGAAAAAAGCGCAATGAAGGAAACCACACTGCACTAAGGTGCTCTGCATAGAATACTGGTTGTCAGGGACGAGTGCTATGAAGCAGGATATGCCAGAACTAGCTTTGCTACAACATAGATATTCATCGTGCAGACTTCTCTGGGAGATATTCACGAAGCAGAGAAGTCATTTCTGGGTGTAGTGCAAAGTGAGATCTGTGGTGTGCTGTGCACGCTTTCGCTTTAGCTTTAGGTGCACTGCAGTGCCCTTTGCTATGCATAGTTGAAAGAGTGTATGGTAGGCTGTCAACAAGCAGAGAATATTGCTATGGTAGAGAGGTTTTAGTAGAACAGTGCACATGCCAGGCGTGTTTTGACAGTAAAAATCTTCCCATCA
Organism: Luscinia megarhynchos; assembly: GCA_034336665.1. NCBI lineage: Eukaryota > Metazoa > Chordata > Aves > Passeriformes > Muscicapidae > Luscinia > Luscinia megarhynchos. The sequence goes on along the minus strand of JAPFBE010000991.1, from coordinate 4,266 downwards.
GAGTGCTCTCTGAGGGGTGTAGACGGCACTTCACCTCCCTTAGAGAGTAATCGCTGCTTGGTAAAAAGCGCTATTAAGGAAACCACACAGCACTAAAGTGCTCTGCATAGAATACCGCTTGTCAGGGACTAGTGGTATGAAGCAGGATATGCCACAACGAGCTTTGCTACAACATACTTATTCGTCGCGCAGATTTCTGTGGTAGATATCCGTGATGCAGAAGAGTCATATCTACGTGTAGTGAGAGTAATCGCTGCTTGGTAAAAAGCTCGATGAAGGAAACCACACTGCACTGAGGTGCTATGCATAGAATACCGGTTGTCAGGGACTAGTGGTATAAAACCGGATATGCCAGAACTAGCTTTGCTACAACATAGTTCTTTGTCGCGCAGATTTCTCTGGTAGATATCCGTGATGCAGAGAAGTCATTTTTATGTGTAATGCAATGTGAGATCTGTGGTGTGCTGAGCACGCCTTCACGTTAGGTGCACTGCAGTGGTCTTCGCCATGCATAGCTGAAAGAGTGTATGGCTTACTTTGAAGGAGCAGAGAATATTGCTATAGTAGAGAGCTTTTGGTTTGTGAAGAAAAGTGCACATGCGAGGCAGGTTTTGGCAGTAGCAAGACGTCCCAGCAGAGTGCTCTGTGAGAGGGGTAGACGGCACTTCACGTCCCCTAGAGAGAAAACGCTGCTGCTAAAAACCCCGCAATTAAGGAATCCACACTGAACTGAGGTGCTCTGCACAGAACAGCGGTTGTCAGGGATTAGTGGTATGAAGCAGGACATGCCAGAATGAGCTTTGCTACAACATAGTTATCCGTCGTGCAGATTTCTGTGGTCGATATCTGTGACGCAGAGAATTCATTTCTAGGTGTAGTGCAAAGTGAGATCTGTGGTGTGCTGGGCACGCCTTCCCATTAGATGCACTGCAGTGCACTTCGCTATGCATGGTTGAAAGAGTGTAGGGTATGCTTTCAAGAAGCAGAGAATATTCAAAGGTAGAGAGGTTTTAGAAGAAAAGTGCACATGCCAGGCGTGTTTTGACAGCTGGAAAATATTCTAGCTGAGTGCCCTGTGAGAGGGGTAGACGGCACTTCACCTCCGTTAGAGAGAAATCGCTGCTTGGTAAAAAGCACGATGAAGGAAACCACACTGCACTAAGGTGCTATGCATAGAACACCGGTTGTCAGGGACAAGTGGTATGAAGCCGGATATTCCAGAACTAGCTTTGCTACAACATAGTTCTTCGTCGCGCAGATTTCTCTGGTAGATATCCGTGATGCAGAGAAATCATTTTTATGTATAATGAAAAGTGAGATGTGTGGTGTGCTGAGCACGCCTTCGCGTTAGGTGCACTGCAGTGGTCTTCGCCATGCATAGTTGAAAGAGTGTATGGTATGCTTTCAAGAAGCAGAGAATATTTCTATGGTAGAGAGGTTTTAGTAGAACAGTGCACATGCCAGGCGTGTTTTGACAGTAGAAAACTTCCCATCAGAGTGCTCTGTGAGGGGTGTAGACGGCACTTCACCTCCCTTAGAGAGAAATCGCTGCTTGGTAAAAAGCGCTATTAAGGAAACCACACTGCACTGAGGTGCTCTGCATAGAATACCGCTTGTCAGGGACTAGTGGTATGAAGCAGTATATGCCACAACGAGCTTTGCTACAACATAGTTATTCGTCGCGCAGATTTCTCTGGTAGATATCCGTGATGCAGAGAAATCATTTTAATGTGTAATTCAAAATGTGATATGTGGTGTGCTGAGCATGCCTTCGCGTTCGGTGCACTGCAGTGGTCTTCGCTATGCATAGTTGAAAGAGTGTATGGTTTACTTTGAAGAAGCAGAGAATATTGCTATGGTTGAGAGGTTTTAGAAGAAAAGGGCACATGCGAGGTGTGTTTTGGCAGTTGTAAAATATTCCGGCAGAGTGCTCTGTGAGAGGGGTAGACGGCACATTACCTCCCTTTGGAGAGAAATCGCTCCTTGCTACAAAGCGCGATTAAGGAAACCACACAGCACTAAAGTGCTCTGCACAGAATACCAGTTGTCACGGACTATTGGTATAAAGCCGGATATGCCAGAACTAGCTTTGCTACAACATAGTTCTTCGTCGCGCAGATTTCTCTGGTAGGTATCCGTGATGCAGAGATGTCATTTTTATGTGTAATGCAAAGTGAGATCTGTGGTGTGCTGAGCACGCCTTCGCGTTAGGTGCACTGCAGTGCTCTTCGCCATGCATAGTTGAAAGAGTGTATGGTTTACTTTGAAGAAGCAGAGAATATTGCTATGGTAGAGAGCTTTGGGTTTTAGGAGAAAAGTGCACATGCCAGGCGTGTTTTGACAGTAGCAAGGCGTCGCAGTAGAGTGCTCTGTGAGAGGGGTAGACGGCACTTCACCTCCCTTTAGAGAGAAATTGCTGCTTGGTAAAAAGCGCGATTAAGGAAACCATACAGCACTAAAGTGCTCGGCATAGAATACCGCTTGTCAGGGACTAATGGTATGAAGCAGGATATGCCAGAACGAGCTTTGCTACAACATACTTATTCGTCGCGCAGATTTCTCTTGTAGATATCCATGATGCAGAAGAGTCATATCTAAGTGTAGTGCAAGGTGAGATTTGCGCTGTTCTGAGCACGCCTTTGCGTTAGATGCACTGCAGTGCTCTTCACTATGCATAGCTGAAAGAGTGCATGGTATGCTTTCAAGAAGCAGAGAACATTGCTGTGTTCGAGAGGTTTCAGAAGAAAAGTGCACATGCCAGGCGTGTTTTGGCAGTAGGAAAATATTCCAGCAGAGTGCTCTGTGAGAGGGGTAGGCGGCACTTCACCTCCCTTAGAGAGTAATCGCTGCTCGGTAAAAAGCGCGATGAAGGAAACCACACTGCACTGAGGTGCTATGCATAGAATACCGGTTGTCAGGTACTAGTGGTATGAAGCCGGATATGCCAGAACTAGCTTTGCTACAACATAGTTCTTCGTCACGCAGATTTCTCTGGTAGATATCCGTGATGCAGAGAAGTCATTTTTATGTATAATGCAAAGTGAGATCTGTGGTGTGCTGAGCACGCCTTCGCGTTAGGGGCACTGCAGTGCTCTTCCGTATAAATAGTTGAAAGAGTGTATGGTGTGCTTTCAAGGAGCAGAGAATATTGCTATGGTAGAGAGGTTTCAGAAGAAATGTGCACATGCCAGGCGTGTTTTGGCAGTAGAAAGAGGTCCCAGCAGAGTGCTCTGTGAGAGGGGTAGACGGCACTTCACCTCCCTATGAGAGAAATTTCTGCTTGCTAAAAAGCGCAATGAAGGAAACCACACTGCACTAAAGTGCTCTGCACAGAATACCGGTTGTCAGGGACTAGTGTTATGAAGCAGGATATGTCAGGATGGGCTTTGCTACAACATAGTTATTCGTCCCGCAGATTTCTGTGGTAGATATCCGTGACGCAGAGAAGTCATTTCTATGCGTAGTGCAAAGTGAGATCTGTGGTGTGCTGAGCACACCTTTGCGTTAGATGCACTGCAGTGCTCTTCTCTATGCATAGCTGAAAGAGTGCATGGTATGCTTTCAAGAAGCAGAGAACATTGCTGTGTTCGAGAGGTTTTAGAAGAAAAGTGCACATGCCAGGCGTGTTTTGGCAGTAGCAAAACATCCCAGGAGTGTGCTCTGTGAGGGGTGTAGACGGCACTTCACCTCCCTTAGAGAGAAATCGCTGCTTGCTGCAAAGCGCGATTAAGGAAACCACACTGCACTGAGGTGCTCTGCATAGAATACCGGTTGTCAGGGACTAGTGGTATGGAGTAGGATATGCCAGGTCGGGCTTTGCTACAACATAGTTATTTGTCGCGCAGATGTCTGTGGTAGATATCCGTGATGCAGAAGAGTCATATCTACGTGTAGTGCAAAGTGAGATCTGTGGTGTGCTGAGCACGCCTTCGCATTAGGTGCACTGCAGTGCTCTACGCTACGCATAGTTGAAAGAGTGTATGGTATGCTTTCAAGAAGCAGAGAATATTGCAATGGTAGAGAGGTTTTAGAAGAACAGTGCACATGCCAGGCGTGTTTTGACAGTAGAAAACTTCCCAGGAGAGTGCTCTCTGAGGGGTGTAGACGGCACTTCACCTCCTTTAGAGTGAAATCACTGCTTGCTACAAAGCGCGTTGAAGGAAACCACACTGCACTGAGGTGCTCTGCACAGAATTCCAGTTGTCAAGGACTAGTGGTATGAAGCAGGATATGTCAGAAGGAGCTTTGCTACAAACATAGTTTTTC
>JAPFBE010000990.1:0-17303 GCA_034336665.1 Luscinia megarhynchos | reverse complement strand
ACCCCATGGGGACACTCCAAACCATGCCACGGGCGGCCACTCCACCTTTCTTCCACCTCCTCCACGGCTATTATTTTGGACGAAGGTGGAGTCGGGCGACGGCTACACAAAGAACCTGGCGGGACAGAGCAGCCGGTGGGCGACCCCGCTGTCGGGGACTTCCCGCGGGGCTCGGGACCCCCGGGCGTGCTCGGGGACCCCGGGCGCTCTCACAGTCGGTGCCGGTGCAGCTCTTGTCGCAGTCGGGTGTAGCTGTGCACGGGCGCTGGGCGTAGGTTCTGCGAGATCTTCTGCACCGTGTCCTCGCCACGGGCGCTTGGCGGGCGCACCACCAGGAGGACGCCGTGAGTCCACCAGGATGCTGCCCGGGCTGTGGGAGAAAAGGGGAGCGTGGCTCGGGACTGAACTGGGACCAGTATGGGAAACCCAGTATGGAATGGACATGAACCTCCTGAGGCACTGGTCGGGCACAGCGCGGCTCGGGACTGAACTGGGACCAGTATGGGTGCCCAGTATGGAATGGACATGAACCTCCTGAGGCACTGGTCGGGCACAGCTGCCTCGGGACCAAACTGGGACCAGTATGGGGTGCCCAGTATGGAATGAACATGAACATCCTGAGGCACTGGTCGGGCCCAGCTCGGCTCGGGACCAAACTGGGACCAGTATGGGAAACCCAGTATGGAATGGACATGAACCTCCTGAGGCACTGGTCGGGCACAGCTGCTCGACCAAACTGGGACCAGTATGGGAAACCCAGTATGGAATGGACATGAACGTCCTGAGGCACTGGTCGGGCACAGCTGCTCGACTGAACTGGGACCAGTACGGGTGCCCAGTATGGAATGGACATGAACCTCCTGAGGCACTGGTCGGGCACAGCGCGGCTCGGGACCAAACTGGGACCAGTATGGGTGCCCAGTATGGAATGGACATGAACCTCCTGAGGCACTGGTCGGGCACAGCTGCTCAGGACCAAACTGGGACCAGTATGGGTGCCCAGTATGGAATGGACATGAACCTCCTGAGGCACTGGTCGGACACAGCGCGGCTCGGGACTGAACTGGGACCTCAGGCCGACCCCCCGTGGGTGCCTCGCCCCTCTGGAGGGGGTCAGGACCCCGCCCGGGCCCCAGGTGGGCGCTCACCTCAGTTTTTTGACCTCCACGCTGCAGCCAGTCTCTTGATATCGCTGAGCAATCCCAGCGACATCTGCGGGGCGGAGAGAGGGATCGGACACGCCCCATCCGCCCGCTGGGGGGCTGCTCCCGGGGTCACGCCTGGGGTCAGCTCAGGGTCAGCCCAGGGTCACCCTCAGGTCGCCACAAGGTCATGTCAGGGTCAGCCCAGGTCACCCCAAGGTCACCCCGGGATCACGCCAGGGTTACTCCAGGGGTTGCTCCCTCAGGGTCGCTCGGGTCACCCCGGGTCACGCTAGGAGTCACCCTCAGGGTCGCCCCTGTCGCCCCCAGGGTCACTCTAAGGGTCACGCCAGTGTCAGCCCGGGGTCACTCCAGGGCCACCCCAAGGTTACCCAGGGTCACCCAGGGTCGCCCAAGGGTCATCCCAAGGTCACTGCAGTGGTCACTCAGGTCACGCCAGGGTCAGCCCAGGGTCACCTCTAGGTCACTCCTTAGGTCACCCTGTCACTCGTCACCCCCAGGGTCACTCCCGGGGTCAGCCCAGGGTCACCTCGGGGGTCATGCCAGGGTCACCCCAGGGTCACCCTAGGGTCAGCCCAGGGTCACCCCAGGATCACCCAGGGTCACCCCGGGTCACGCCAGGGGTCACTGCACGGTCAGCCCAGGGTCACTCCAAGGTCACTCCAGGGTCACCCTAAGCTGTCACCCTAAGGTCTCCCCAGGGTCACCCTAAGGTCACTCCAGGGTCACCCCAGGGTCACCCAGGGTCACCCCTGGGGTCGCCCCAGGTCGCCTCGGGTCGCTGAGCTCTCACCGCGGCGCTGGAAGTCCCTGGTGAAGTTCCTCGAACTGCTCCGAGGAGGCGCCGCCGAGTTTCGCTCATACGGGCTGATGCTGGTCCTCATCCCCACCGTGTGCTCAGCGTGGCTGCGCTCGGGCCGCGCTAGTCAGGGGAGGGACCGGGGGCCAGCCTCGGCCCTGGGCCAGCTCGACCCCCCCGGGCCACCCCGAGCCCCCCCTGGCCAGGGTCAGAACCCCCTGCCACCCCTGAGCCCCGGGGCCAGCTCGCCTGGAGCCCCTGGGGCCAGCTCGACCCCCCGGGCCACCCCAGCCCCCTGGCCAGGGCCTGGACCCCCTGGCCAGCCCAGAGCCCCCCTGGCCAGCCCGAGCCCCCATGGCCAGCTTCAGAGCCCCCCCTGGCCAGCTCAGAACCCCCTGGCCAGCCCAGGAGCCCCCCGTACAGTCCAGAGCCCCCGGGCCAGCTTCCAGAGCCCCCCTGGCCACCCCGAGCCCCCCTGGCCAGCTCAGAACTCCCGGCCAGCTCAGAGCCCCCCTGGCCACCCAGAGCCCCCGTGGCCAGCCTTCCAGAGCCCCCGGCCACCCCGAGCCCCCTGGCCAGCTCGAGCCCCCTGGCCACCCCGAGCCCCCCTGGCCAGTTTCGACCCCGGGCCACTCCCGAGCCCCCCCTGGCCAGTCTGGAGCCCCCCTGGCCACCCCGAGCCCCCCTGGCCAGTTTCTCGGAGCCCCCGGGCCAGCTCAGAGCCCCCGGGCCAGCCCAGAGCCCCCCCCCTGGCCAGTTTCTCGACCCCCGGGCCACTCCCCGAGCTCCCCCCTGGCCAGCTCCAGAGCCCGGGCAAGCCCAGAGCCCCCGGGTGGCCACTCCCGAGCTCCCCGGGGCCAGCTCAGAGCCCCCGTGGCACACCCCAGAGCCCCCCTGGCCACTCCTGAGCCCCCCGGGCCAGTTTCGACCCCCGGGGCCACCCTCGAGCCCCTGGCCAGCTCGAGCCCCCGGGCCAGCTTCAGGAGCCCCCGGGCCAGCCCAGAGCCCCCTGGCCAGCTTCAGAGCCCCTGGGGCCACCCCCGAGCCCCCCTGGCCAGGTCAGAACCCCGGGCCAGCCTCCGAGCCCCCTGGCCACCCCCGGAGCCCCTCGGGCCAGCTCGAGCCCCCTGGCCAGGCCCAGAGCCCCCTGGCCAGCTCGAGCCCCGTGGCCAGCTCGGAGCCCCCTGGCCACCCCGAGCCTGGGGCAGACTCCGCCAGGGTCACCCCTGGGTGTGGCGAGCCCAACTCACCCCCGGGTCAGTCCCCCTGTGGTGGCCCCCAACCCTCCATGGTGGCCCAAATCCCTCCATGGTGTCCCAAATCCCTCTGAGATGTCCCCAGTCCCTCCTTGGTGGCCCAAATCTCTCCATGGTGGCCCAAATCTTTCTGGGTGGCCCCAATCCTCCCATGGTGGCCCCAATCCTCCACATGGTGGCCCTCCCAATCACCACATGGTGGCCCAAATCCCTTCTTAGTGGCCTAAATCCCTCCATGGTGGCTCCAAATCCCTCCATGCTGGCCCAAATCCCCCCACGGTGGCCCCAATCCTTCTGAGGTGACCCCAATCCTTCTGAGGTGGCCCAAATCTTCTGAGGTGACCCCAATCCCCTCACAGTGGCCCAAATCCCTCCACATGGTGGCCCAAATCCCTCCATGCTGGCCACAATCCCCCACAGTGGCCCCAATCCTTCTGAGGTGACCCAAATCCTTCTGAGGTGGCCCAAATCTTCTGAGGTGACCCCAATCCCCCTCACAGTGGCCCAAATCCCTCCATGCTGGCCCAAATCCCCATGGTGCCCCCCAATCCCTCCTCCTTTGGTGGCCCTAATCCCCCCCACGGTGGCCCCAATCCCCCGCGTGGTCACCTCCCATTCCCAGCCTCACACCCTCCCAGCAGCCCCAGACCCCCCCAGGTGATCACCCCACGGCCACCGAGGTGACCACCCCACAGCCCCCGAGGCGACCACCCCACGGCCCCCCAGGTGGTCACCCCACGACCCCCAGGTGGTCACCCCACGGCCCCCCCAGGGTGGTCACCCCACGACCCCCTCGAGGTGGTCACCCCAAGGCCCCCCGAGGTGGTCACCCCACGGCTCCCCCCAGGTGACCACCCCACGACCCCCAGGTGACCACCCCACGACCCCCCCCCAGGTGGTCACCCCCACGACCCCCCGAGGTGACCACCCCACGACCCCCCAGGTGGTCACCCCACGACCCCCCGAGGTGGTCACCCCACGACCCCCAGGTGGTCACCCCACGACCCCCAGGTGGTCACCCCCACGACCCCCGAGGTGGTCACCCCACGGTCCCCCCAGGTGGTGTCACCCCACGACCCCCAGGTGACCACCCCCCACGACCCCCTCGAGCCCCTCCCCCCCGCACCGTTTTTTTGGCCTCCACGCTGTCCTGGGCTTCTGGCACCTTTCCCCTGGAAGCCGTCGGGGCAGAGGCAGCGCCCCCCGGCCCCAGGTGCTGCCGTTCAGGCAGGGGTCTGCGGGGGACAGCGCGGGCTGTGGCAGCGACCCTCGGGCACGGCTGGGGTGGGGGCGCGGCTGCCGAGACCCCCGAGGGGGCGACTCACTGGTGCCGGCGGTGGGAGGGGCGGTGGGCGGCATGGGTGCGGGGGCGCGGCGCTGGGCTCAGCCGAGGTGGTCGGTGCTGGGGTGGTGGTCGCCCCGAGGGGGGTCCTGGTGGTCTCGGGGGTCGGGGGGCGCTGGAGCCGCTCCCGAGTAGTCCCAGTCAGCTCGTGCCTGCGATCCCTGCCGCGAGCCCGGGGGGTCGCTGCGCTGGCTAGTCGCTCCCCGGGGGTCGCTGCGCTGGCTGGTCGCCCCCGGGGTCGCCCTGGGGTCGCCACGCTGGGGTCCTGCGGGTCCCGGCCCTGCCCTGTGCGACCTCCCCCCCCGAAAAACCCCCCCGGGCCACCAAATCCTGCAGAGCTCCCCCACCCCAGAGACCCCCTGAGACCCCCCTAGAGACTCAGAGACCCCCAGAGACCCTCTCCCCAGAGACCCCTGACCCCTCAGAGACCCCTAGAGACCCCCTGACCCCTCAGGGAGACTCAGAGACCCCTCCCCCAGAGACCCCTCGGACCCCTCAGAGACCCCCCAGAGACCCCTAGAGACCCCCCCAGAATCCCCAGAGACCCCTCCCCCAGAAACCCCCGGGAACCCCTCACAGAGACTCAGAGACCCCCCCCCCAGAGACTCCTCGGACCCCTCAGAGACCCCTGACCCCTTCAGAGACCCCTCAGAGACCCCCAGACACCTCAGAGACCCCCGGAGACTCCCCGACACCCCCAGAGACCCCCAGGGACCCCCAGAGACCCCTTAGAGACCCCGGACACCTCAGGAGACCCCCCAGAGACCCCCCCAGAGACCCCCCACCCACAACACACCCATGTCCCCCCCCAAAGCCCCGCCCCCTGTCCCCCCAAAATTGCCCGAGACCCCCGGCTGGGTGACAACACCCAAAACTCCTCCCCCCGGACCCCCTCCCCAAACAGCCCTGGACCCCAAAGACCCTCCCCCACCCCAGACCGACATCCCCCAAAATCCCAACCCCTGTCCCTCAAGGATTGGGGGTCCCAAGACTCCCCCAGCGGGACCCCAAAGTTCCACCGACCCCCCCAAAGACCCCCTGAACTCCCCCCTAAAGACCCCTTTTGACCCCCCCCAAAAACCCCTGGACCCCTCCAAAGACCCCCTGAACCCCCAAGGGATCCAGGAACACCCCCAAAGACCCCCTGGATATCCCCAAAAACCCCTGACCCCCAAAACACCCCCTGGACCCCCCCCCCCAAAACCCTGACCCTTCCCAAAGACCCCCTGAACCCCCCAAGGATCCATGAATGCCCCCAAAGACCCCCTGGATATCCCCAAAACCCTGGACCCCCCAAAGACCCCTGAACTCCCCCCAAAGACCCCCCTGGACCCCCCAAAACCCCTGGACCCCTCCAAAGACCCCTGAACCCCCAAGGATCCATGAACGCTCCCCAAAGACCCCTGGATATCCCCAAAAACCCCTGGACCCCCAAAGACCCCCTGAACTCCCCCAGAGACGCCTCTAGATCCCCCCAAAACACCTGGGACACCCCAAAGACCCCCTGGACCCCCCCAAACCCCCCAATTTCCTCTGTTCCCACCCCCCCCGCGGTGTTTGGGCGATCCCGGCCCCGCCCCGTAGGGGATCCCCAGGGCTGGCAGGGCTGGGGAGGGGTCCCCGGGGCTGGGGAGGGGGTCCCCAATGTCCCCGGGGGCTGGGGAGGGGGTCCCCAGGTTGGGGAGGGGGTCCAGTGACAGCAGGGCTGGGGAGGGGTCCCCAGAACCCCCAGGGTTGAGGGGGGGGTCCCCGGGGCTGGGGAGGGGGTCTTCAGGGTTGAGGAGGGGTCCCCAATGTCCCTGGGGTTGGGGAGGGGTCCCCAGGTGTGGGGAGGGGTCTCGAGGTTGAGGAGGGGGTCCCGAGGTTGGGGAGAGGTCCCGAGATTGGGGGAGGGGGGTCCCAGGGTTGGGGAGGGAGTCCCCAATGTCCCCCAGATTTGGGGAGGGGTCCCGAGGTTAGAGAGGGGGTCCCCAATGTCCCCCAGAGTTGGGGAGGGGTCCGCAGGGGTTGGGGAGGGGTCCTGAGGTTTGGGAGGAGTCCCTAGATTTGGGGAGGGGTCCCGAGGTTGGGGAGGGGGTCCCCAATGTCCCCCAGAGTTGGGGAGGGGTCCGCAGGGTTGGGGAGGGGTCCCACCTGAGCAGACGAGCAGGACGCAGGCGCAGAGCCCCCAGAGCCGCCGCGCCCCCATGGCGGGGGGACACCGGGACTGTCCCCGGGACTGTCCCCGAGACTGTCCCCGAGCGCGGGGGGACACCGGGATCTGTCCGGATCTGTCCCCGAGCGCGGGTGGCGTTGGGGACACGCGGGGGGACACGGACCTGTCCGGGTCTGTCCCCGGGATCTGTCCCCGAGCGCGGGTGGCGGCGTTGGGGACACGGAGCTGTCCCCGGGATGTGTCCCCAGCGCGGGCGCCGCGGGACTGGTGACACGCGGGACATCCCGAGGGGACTTTTGGCCACCATAAAACCGGGAGGGGACAGAGCGGGGCAGGGACGCGGTGACAGCCGGCACCGCCCTCGTCCCGGCACGCGGGACACCGGCTGTCACTGGTGTCACTGGTGTCACTGGTGTGCCACTGGTGTCACTGGTGTCACTGCTGTCATTGCGTCACTGGTGTCACTGGTGTGTCACTGGTGTCACTGAGTGTCACTGGTGTAGTCACTGGTGTGCCACTGGTGTCACTGGTGTCACTGCTGTCATTGCTGTCACTGGTGTCACTGGTGTCACCCTGCTGTCATTGCTGTCACTGGTGTCACTGGCGTTCTGGTGTCACTGGTGTCACTGGTGTCACTGGTGTCACCCTGCTGTCATTGCTGTCACTGGTGTGTCACTGGTGTCACTGGTGTTCTGGTGTCACTGGTGTCACTGGTGTCACTGGTGTCACTGCTGTCACTGGTGTTACTCTGCTGTCACTGGTGTGCCACTGGTGTCACTGCTGTCACTGGTGTGTCACTGGTGTCACTGGTGTCACCCCTGCTGTCATTGCTGTCACTGGTGTGCCACTGGTGTGTCACTGCTGTCACTGCTGTCACTGGTGGTCACTGGTGTGCCACAGGTGTCACTGGTGTCACTGGCGTTCTGGTGTCACTGGTGTCACTGGTGTCACTGGTGTCACTGGATGTCGCTGGTGCCAGCCCGGTGCCATTCTGGTGTCACTGGTGTCACTCTGGTGTCGCTGGTGTCGCTGGTGCCAGCCGGGTGCCATTCTGGTGTCACTGGTGTCACTGGTGTCGCTGGTGCCAGCCGGTGCCATTCTGGTGTCGCTGGTGCCATTCTGGTGTCACTGGTGTGCGCTGGTGTCACTGGTGTCGTTGGTGTCGCTGGTGTCACTGGTGTCACTGGTGTCACTGGTGTCACTGGTGCCATTCTGGTGTCACTGGTGTCACTGGTGTCACTGGTGTCAGCTTGGTGTCACTGGTGCCAGCCGGGTGCCATTCTGGTGTCACTGGTGCCATTCCTGGTGTCGCTGGTGCCAGCCGGTGCCATTCTGGTGCCAGCCCGGTGCCATTCTGGTGTCACTGGTGTCACTGGTGTCGCTGGTGCCAGCCGGTGCCATTCTGGTGTCGCTGGTGCCAGCCGGTGCCATTCTGGTGTCACTGGTGTCGCTGGTGTCACTGGTGTCGCTGGTGTCACTGGTGTCACTGGTGCCAGCCGGTGCCATCCCCCAGCTCCGGGAGGTTCCCAGGGCACATCCCGCTGTCCCCGAGGGCGTGGCCGGGTGTGGCCGAGCCGCGTGTGCTGCCCCGGTGGGGCGGGGAGGTGGGGACAGGGACAGGGACAGGGACAGGGACAGTGACAGGGGATGGGACAGGGACAGGGACAGGGACAGGGACAGGGACAGGGACAGGGACAGGGACAGGGACAGTGACAGGGATGGGACAGGGACAGGGACAGGGACAGGGACAGGGACAGGGACAGGGAACAGGGACAGGGACAGGGACAGGGACAGGGATGGGACAGTGGATGGGACAGGGACAGGGACAGGGACAGGGACAGGACAGGGGATGGGACAGTGGATGGGACAGGGACAGGGACAGGGACAGGGACAGGGACCCGACAGGGACAGGGACAGGGACCGGGACAGGGACAGGGCAGGGACAGGGAGAGTGGGGAGCAGGGACAGGGACAGGGACAGGGACAGGGACAGGGACAGGGACAGGGACAGGGGATATGGGATGATGGGACACTGGAGTCAGGACGCGGGACAGGGGACAGGACGTGGGACAGGGGGACATGGGGAGACACGGGGTGGGGACACTGGGAAAGAGGGACAGGGACATGGTGGGACACGGGCGGGGATGTGGGGCACGGGGCCGGGACGTGGGACAGGGACAAGGGACAGGGGACGGGAACCCGGGGTGGGGACAGGGACAGGGGATGCCGTGTCAGGATGTGGGACAGGGGACAGGGAACATGTGGGGCAGGGGTGGGGACAGGGGATGTGGGGCGGGGATGTGGGACACAGGGGGTCAGAGCGTGGCACAGGGGACAGGGACGGGAACGCGTCCGACACCGGAGACAGTGGAGGTGGACGGGCCAGGGGATGGGACAGGGGATGGGACAGGGGACAAAGGACACGGGATGGGAACGCGGGGTGAGGACGCGGGACAGGGGACAAGGGTCAGGACGTGGGACAGGGGGACGGGAGTCACGACATGGGACAGGGGACAAGGGTCAGGGGATGGGGAACACGGGGTGGGGACCGGGGATGGGGAGAGGGACACAGGGTCAGGACACGGGACCCGGGGACATGGTGGGACACGAAGTGGGGACACACGGGATGGGGACAGGGGACACGGGACATGTGGGACACGGGGTGGGGACAGGGACAGGGGATGGGGACAGGGACACGGGGCAGAGATGTGGGACACGGGGGTCGGAGAGGGGACACGGGGTGGGGAGAGGGACCAGGGGATGGGGACAGGGGACACAGGGTCAGGACACGGGACAGGGAACACACGGTGGGACACGGGTGGGGACAGGGGACAGGGGACACGGGACAGGGGATGGAGAGAAAGGACACAGGGAGTCGGGACAGGGGACAAGGGACATGGGACAAGGGTCAGGGGATGGGAATGTGGGGGTGGGGACCGGGGATGGGGACAGGGGACACAGGGTCAGGACAGGGATAGGGGACAGGGGACATGGTGGACACGGAAGTGGGGACAGGGGATGGGGACACGGGATGGAGAAAGGACACAGGGTCGGGACAGGGGACAGGGACATGGTGGGACACAGGGTGGGGACAGGACAGGGGACTTGAGACACGGGGTGGGGACACGGGACAGGGACAGGGACAGGGGACATGGTGGGACACGGGGTGGGGACAGGACAGGGGACAAGGACGTGGAATTACGGGGACACAGGACAGGGATGTGGGGCACGGGGTCAGGATGTGGGACAGTGGACAGGGACATGGTGGGGTCAGCGTGGACAGGACAGTGGACAGGAGGGACAAAGAGGGTCCAGGGACGTGGGAGACACGGGGATTTGGGGACACAGGACTGGGGACACGGGACATTTGGAACACAGAATTGGGACACAGAACGGGACATTGGGGACACGGGACAGGGATTTGGGGACACGGATTGGGAACAGACTTACAGGATTTGGGACACGGAGTAGGGACATCAGGATTTAGGGACACGGATTTGGGGACACCGGATGTTGAGGACACAGGATTTGGGACACGGGATTTGGGACACAGGGTGTTGGGGACACGGGATTTGGGACACAGGATTTGGGACACGGGATTTGGGGACAAGGGATTTGGGACACGGGATTTGGGACACAGAATTTGGGGACAAGGGATTTGGGACACAGGATTTGGGACACGGGATTTGGGGACACGGGATTTGGGGACACGGGATGGGGACACGGGATGGGACGATTTGGGACACAGAATTTGGGGACCACGGGATTTGGGGACACGGGATTTGAGGACACAGGATTTGGGACACGGGATTTGGGGACCACGGGATTTGGACACAGGACAGGAACCCGGGATGGGACACGGAATTTGGGGACACAGGATTTAGGGACACGGGATTTGGGACCGCAGGGGATTTGGGGACACAGGTGGGAACACGGAGGGACACGGAATTTGGGACACTGGGAGGGGAACCGCGAATTTGGGACACGAGGAGGGACACGGGATGAGGAACACAGGATTTGGGGACACGGAGGTAGGAGACCACGGAATTTGGGAGACACAGGCAGATTTAGGGACATTAGGGACAGGGGCCCACAGAATTTGGGACACAGGGATTTGGGAACACAGGACAGGATTTGGGACATACGGGACCTGACACCCTCTGTGAGGGTGACAGCGAGAGGCCAGGGGGACAGGTTTAGGGTCTCGGGAGAGGTTTTAGAGGCCGAACCCCTACGTTTTTGGGGTGCAGGCAGGTTTTTGGGGTGAATCCATGAGGATTTGGGTTGAACCCGTGCAGATTTTGGGATAAATCCCATTGAATTTGTGCCTGTGGAAGTTTTTGGGGTGAACCCCTTGATTTTTGGGGCGCAGGCAGGTTTTTGGGGTGAATCCATGAAGGTTTTGGAGTGAATCCATACAAATTTGGGATAGATCCATGAGGATTTTGGGGTGAATCTCTCCTGATCTGGGTCCGTGGAAGTTTTTGGGGTGAACCCCTTGATTTTTGGGGTGCAGGCAGGTTTTTGGGGTGAATCCATGAGGATTTTGGGGTGAATCCAGGTGGATTTTGGGGTGAATCCAGGTGGATTTTGGGGTGAATCCCAGCGAATTTGGGGTGAATCCATGAGGATTTGGGATGAATCCATGAGGGTTTTGGGGTGAATCCATGAGGATTTGGGTTGAACCCGTGCAGATTTTGGGATAAATCCCATTGAATTTGTGCCTGTGTGGGAGTTTTTGCGAGCGCTTGATGTGCAGGAGGGACTATGATTGGATCCACACGAAGATTTTGGGGGTGAATCCAAGGTGGATTTAGTGAATCCGCGAATTTGGGGTGAATCCATACAAATTTGGGATAGATCCATGTGGATTTTGGGGTGAATCTCTCCTGATCTGGGTCGGTGGGAGTTTTTGGGGCGAACCCCTTGATTTTTGGGGTGCGAGGAGGGTTTTGGGGTGAATCCAGGTGGATTTTGGGGTTGATCCGTGCAGGTTTTTTGGGATAAATCCCACCGAATTTGTGCCTGTGGAAGTTTTTGGGGTGAACCCCTTGATTTTTGGGGCGCAGGGAGGCTTTTGGGGTGAATCCATGAAGGTTTTGGGGTGAATCCAGGTGGATTTTGGGGTGAATCCCAGCGAATTTGGGGTGAATCCCAGCGAATTTGGGGTGAATCCATACAAATTTGGGATAGATCCATGAGGATTTTGGGGTGAATCTCTCCTGATCTGGGCCCGTGGGAAGTTTTTGGGGTGAACCCCTTGATTTTTGGGGTGCGAGGAGGATTTTGGGGTGAATCCATGAGGATTTTGGGGTGGATCCGTGCAGATTTTGGGGATAAATCCCGGCGAATTTGTGCCTGTGGAAGTTTTTGGGGTGAACCCCTTGATTTTTGGGGTGCAGGCAGGCTTTTGGGGTGAATCCATGAAGGTTTTGGGGTGAATCCATGAGGATTTTGGGGTGAATCCATACAAATTTGGGATAGATCCATGAGGATTTTGGGGTGAATCTCGCCTGATCTGGGTCTGTGGGAGTTTTGGGGTGAACCCCTTCGTTTTTGGGGTGCGAGGAGGATTTTGGGGTGAATCCATGTGGATTTTGGGGTGAACCCGTGCAGGTTTTTTGGGATAAATCCCATTGAATTTGTGCCTGTGGGAGTTTTTGGGGCAACCCCTTGATTTTTGGGGTGCAGGGAGACTATGGGGTGAATCCACGAAGATTTTGGGGTGAATCCAGGTGGATTTTGGGGTGAATCCCAGCGAATTTGGGGTGAATCCATGAGGATTTGGGATGAATCCATGAGGATTTTGGGGTGAACCCGTGCAGATTTTTAGGGATAAATCCCAGCGAATTTGTGCCTGTATGGGGAGTTTTGGGGTGAACCCCTTGATTTTTTGGGGGTGCGAGGAGGATTTTTGGGGTGAATCCAGGTGGATTTGAGATGAATCCATGAGGATTTTGGGGTGAATCCGTGCAGTTTTTTTGGGATAAATCCCATTGAATTTGTGCCTGTGGGAGTTTTTGGGGTGAACCCCTTGATTTTTGGGGTGCGCTGAGGTTTTTGGGGTGAATCCAGGTGGATTTTGGGGTGAATCCCAGCGAATTTGGGGTGAATCCATACAAATTTGGGATAGATCCATGAGGATTTTGGGGTGAATCTCGCCTGATCTGGGTCTGTGGGAGTTTTTGGGGTGAACCCCTTCGTTTTTGGGGTGCGAGGAGGATTTTGGGGTGAATCCATGAGAGAGTTTTTAGGGGTGAACCGTGCAGATTTTCGGATAAATCCCAGCGAATTTGTGCCTGTGTGGGAATTTTTAGGGGTGAACCCCTTGATTTTTGGGGTGCAGGGAAGTTTTGCAGGGGTGAATCCGGGTGTATTTGGGATGAATCCATGAGGATTTTGGGGTGAATCCATGAGGATTTTGGGGTGAACCCGTGCAAATTTGGGTTGAACCCGTGCAGATTTTGGGATAAATCCCGGAGAATTTGTGCCTGTGGAAGTTTTTGGGGCGAACCCCTTGATTTTTGGGGCGCAGGCAGGCTTTTGGGGTGAATCCATGAGGATTTTGGGGTGAATCCCAGCGAATTTGGGGTGAATCCATAAAAATTTGGGATAGATCCATGAGGATTTTGGGGTGAATCTCTCCTGATCTGGGTCCGTGGGAAGTTTTTGGGGTGAACCCCTTCGTTTTTGGGGTGCAGGCAGGTTTTTGGGGTGAATCCATGAGGATTTTGGGGTGAACCCGTGCAGTTTTTGGGATAAATCCCAGCGAATTTGTGCCTGTGGGAGTTTTTGGGGTGATCCCCTTCGTTTTTGGGGTGCAGGGAGGTGTCTGGGGTTATTTGGGGTGCAGGGAGGTTTTTGGGGTGAATCAGGAGGAATTTGGGATGGGCTGCGTGTGACCCCCCCGTCCCCAGGGACCCGCAGGAAGGAGCCCAGACCCGGGTGAGTCACCCCAAAAATGAGTCACAGGGGCAGGGGGTGGGGCTGGGGGATCCCACGCAGGGGAATTTAGGGGATCCCTGAGGGGATTTTGGGGTCCCTGGGGAAATTTGGGGGGTCCTGGGTGGGATTTGGGGGGTCCTGGAGGGGATTTGGGGTGAACCAGGGGCGATTTTGGGGGGTTCCAGGGGGGGATTTTGGGGTCCCAGGGGGGTATTTAGGGGGTCCTGGGGGGGATTTTTGGGGGTCCTGGGTGGGATTTGGGGGGTCCTGAGGGGAGTTTTGGGGGTCATGGGGGAAATTTTGGGGGTCCTGGCTGGGTATTTGGGGGGTCCTGAGTGGGATTTGGGGGGTCCCTGAGAGGATTTTTAAGGGTCTTGAGTGGGGTTTGGGGTGGAGTGGGGGAGATTTGGGGGTCCCAGAGGATTTTGGGGTCAGGGGAGAAATTTTGGGGTCCTGGGTGGAGTTTAGGGGGATCCCTGAGGGATTTTGGGGTTCAGGGGGGGATTTTGGGGGTCCTGGGTGGGAATTTGGGGAATCCCAGAGGGAATTTTGGGGTCTTGAGTGGGATTTGGGGTAGAGTGGGGGAGATTTGGGGGGTCCTGAGTGGGATTTGGGGGGTCCTGGGGAAATTTTGGGGTCCCTGGAGGGGATTTAGGGGATTTTAGGGGGTTCAGGGGGGATTTGGGGGTCCTGCTTGGGGGCTCGGGATTTTTTGGAGAATTTTTGGGGGGTTCTGGGATTTTGGGAGGAATTTTTGTGGGGGATTTTTTGGGAGAATTCTGAATTTTTTAGGAAATTTTGGGGGGTCACATTTTGGGGGAGATTCGGATTTTGGGGAGATTTTTGGGAAAATTCTGGATTTTTAGGGGGAATTTTGGGGGCGATCTGATTTTTTTTGGGGGGGGGGCTTCTGAATTTTTGGAGAATTCTGAATTTTAGGGAAATTTTCGGGCGGGGTTCTGATTTTTGGGGGGGGATTTTCTGAATTTTTGGGGCGATTTTTTGGCGAATTCTGGATTTTTAGGGGAATTTTTGTGGGATCTGATTTTTTTGGGGAGGTTCTGAATTTTTTAGGTGAATTTTTGGGGGTGTCAGATTTTTTGGGGGGGATTTTCCGGATTTTTGGGGCTGAATTTTTTTCCTAAATCAGGATTTTTTATTAATTTTGGGGGTGGTCAGACTTTTTGGGATTTCTGGATTTTTGGGGCGATTTTTGTTTTAAATCAGGATTTTTTATTAATTTTTAGGGGTGGGTCTCATTTTTGGGGGGATTTTTCCGGATTTTTTGGGGCGATTTTTGTCTAAATCAGGATTTTTAATTAATTTGGGGGGTTCAGATTTTTTGGGAGTTTCTGGATTTTTGGGGCGATTTTTTGTCTAAATCAGGATTTTTTTATTAATTTTGGGGGAGGGTCTGATTTTTTTAGGTGTTTCTGAATTTTTGAGAAAAATTTTGGCGAATTCTGGATTTTTAGATGAAATTTGGGGGGGGTCACATTTTTTGGGAGTTTCTGGATTTTTGGGGCGATTTTTGTCTAAATCAGGATTTTTATTAATTTTGGGGGAGGGTCTGATTTTTTGGGTGTTTCTGAATTTTTTGAGAAAAAATTTTGGCGAATTCTGGATTTTTAGATGAAATTTGGGGGTCACATTTTTTGGGGAGTTTCTGGATTTTTTGGGGCTATTTTTGTCTAAATCAAGAGTTTTTTATTAATTTTGGAGGGGTCTGATTTTTTTGGAGTTTCTGGATTTTTTGAGGAAAAATTTTTGGCGAATTCTGGATTTTTTAGATGAAATTTGGGGGGTTCAGATTTTTTGGGAGTTTCTGGATTTTTGGGGCGATTTTTTGTCTAAATCAGAAATTTTTTATTAATTTGGGGGGGGGGGTTCAGTTTTTTATGGGTAATTTCTGGATTTTTGAGGAAAAATTTTTGGCAAATTCTGGTTTTTTATATTAATTTCGGGGTGGGGTCCCCCCTCTGCCCACCCGTGACGTCACCGGGGGGGTGTCCCCGTGTCCCCCCCCCTCGTCCCACGTGACCAGACGCGCCCCCTCCCCCACGCTGAGTAATCGCGGCCCCCGCTCCAATTTTGGGTGGAAAAGCGGCGGGTTTGGGTTCCTGAGGAAATTCCTGCGCTTTGACTCCTCCAGCGCGGCCCAAGTTTGGGCAAAAAAGGGGAAAAAAAGGAAAAAAATTTATAGGCGCCAGGGGGAAAAAAATATTAAAAATTTTAAAAGGGGATTTTTCAGAGGGATTTTTTGGGGTTTGTGGGGTTCTATAGGGAATATGGGATTCTATAGGGTCTATAGGGTCTATAGGGGTCTATAAGGGGGTTATGGGGTCTATAGGGGGTCTATGGGGTTTTATAGGGGTCTATAGGGTTCTATAGGGTTCTATAGGGATCTATAGGGTCCTATAGGGGTTATGGGGTCTATAGGGGAATATGGAATTCTATAGGAGGTCTATGGGATTCTATAGGGATCTATAGAGTTCTGTAGGGGCTATGGGGTCTATAGGGGTCTGTAGGGGTCTATAGAGGGGGATATGGGGGGTTATGGGGGCCTATAGAGGGGGGTCTGTGGTGGGGTTCTATAGGGGTCTATAGGGTCCTATAGGGGTTTTGGGGTCTATAGGAGGTTATGGGGTCTATAGGGGGAATATGGAATTCTATAGGGGTCTATGGGATTCTGTAGGGGTCTATAGGGTTCTATAGGGATCTCTGGAGTTCTGTAGAGGGTTATGGGGGTCTATAGGGGTCTATAGGGGTCTATAGGGGGGTTATGGGGTCTATAGGGGTCTGTAGAGTTCTATAGGGGGTTATGGGGTCTATAGGGGGTCTGTAGGGGTTATGGGGTCTATAGGGGTCTATAGAGTTCTATAGGGGGTTATGGGGTCTATAGGGTGATATAGAGGGGGTTATGGGGTCTACAGGGGGTTATGGGATTCTATAGGGTTTTATAGGGGTTTCTATAAAGGGATCTTATGAGGGTTCTGTAGGGGGTCTATAGGGGTTATGGGGTCTATAGAGGGTTATGTGGGGGGTTATGGGGTTCTATAGGGTGATATGGTGGGGTTATGGTGTCTATAGGGGGTCTATAGGGTTCTATAGGGGGTCTATAGGGGAATATGGGATTCTATAGGGGGTTATGGGGTTCTATAGGGGTCTGTAAGGGGATCTATAGGGGGTTATGGGGGTCTATAGGGGTCTATAGGGTTCTATAAGGGGTCTATAGGGGTCTATAGGGGTCTATGAGGGATCTATAGGGGTCTATAGGGGTCTATAGGGGTTATGGGGTCTATAGGGGTCTATAGGGTTCTATAGGGGGTCTATAGGGGGTCTATAGGGTTCTATAGGGTTCTATATAGGGGTCTATAGGGGTCTATAGGGGTTCTATAGGGGTCTATAGGGGTCTATAGGGGTCTATAAGGTCTATAGGGGTCTATAAGGGATCTATGGGGTTCTATAGGGGGATCTATAGGGTTCTATGAGGGGTCTATAGGGATCTATGGGGGTTCTATAGGGGTCTATAGGGAATATGGAATTCTATAGGGGTCTATGGAGTTCTGTAGGGGTCTATAGGGGATCTATATGGGGTCTGGGGTGTCTGTGGGGTCTGTGGGGCTGGAACTGACCCTGACCCT